>JAPYZD010002634.1:0-15280 GCA_030522725.1 Ichneumoninae sp. B BG-2022a
CGAAAAAAACAAAAAAAAAAAAAAAAAAAAAAAAAAAAAAAAAAAAAGAGGGGGTGTGGGGGGAAAGATATGCGCAGACACAGAGTGCACGAGGCCGGGCTGCTGTTGCAGCATGATGAAAGACATAATAATAAAAAGGAGGAAGAGAGAACGAGGGAGACAGAGGTTCGGTCGGGCGCGTGCGTTCCATTCTCCGGTGCTCGGACGCAGAGAGAGAACGGGTGTATTCTCTTCCCTCGGCTCTGTCCTGTGGGGGCGTTTCGTCCTTTCGCACTCGGAGAATCCTGACTCCTTGCCGAGCGCTCGGCGCTGAGCGAGAGAGAGGAATCCGCTCGGAGCCGGAGAGTGGGAGCGTATGAAATAGTGTTACTAGGTCGTTAGTTAAGGCCCCCGTCCGACAATGCGGGACCAGTTACCCGCGCGCGCGGGGGAATATGCCCGTAAAACCGCGTCCAGCGAAAGGCCCCACCTCGTTCCCGGTGCGAGACCGAGTTATCCAAGAGAAACCCGCCGCGACTCGTACGCGGAAAGAGAGAAAACCGAACTGTCCAGCGTTTCAGTCACTCACTCGACTCTCGGGGTCGCCGGTAATTTATCGACCGAGTTGATGTTTGCACGGAGAACAAAAAAAAAAACATTTGTTGGGACAACGAGATTTTCGTTACGGGTGAGAAATTTAGTTTGTTAGTATAGGGATAACAAAACCAGCTCGTAACCGCGGCAACGTTTTTCGCTCGGGGCGATTTGCTACCGCAACAAAAGAGCCTTTGTTGCTGTCAGAAAAAAATTGTTATCTGAGTAAGTGGCGCTCGTGTGTGTGCGAACAGTACGACGAGCTCGAAAGGCTCGACGCGCAAAACTTAAACAAAGTGACGCGAGGAAACAGTTGCTTTGTATTCGAGTAATAATGAAAATAGAGTGGAATTGCAAATTTCAAGAATTCGCAATTGCACAGAAAGACATTATTTTCAATATATAATAGAATGAGTAAATACCATCGCGGTGAGTTAATCTTCAAATAAATGTATGAACGTACACCGAAAAAAAGGTTTGGTAATATCAAACTAAGCTGCAGTTGCGGGTGGCGAAAGAAATATTTGGTAAATTGAAAGAAATATTTAGTTGATTGATCGAATATTTATTAGTTCGACCGAATATTTAGTTGCTTCAACAAATAGTCACTTGGATTTACCAAACATTTTGTTCAATCAACCAAATATTTCTTTCGCCACCCGCAACCGCAGCTTAGTTTAATATTACCGAACCTTTTTTTCGGTGTATCTATAACTATGATATTACCAGTCAATACTCAGCCGTCAAATAACAGCAGGCGCCGTTTATTCTCACAGTGAACTAAATCGTCGCAGTAACAAGAAAATGTTGTCCCGATAGCAAAACCAATTGCTTCTGCGTAGTGATTTTTTCGCTGCTCTTAATAATCGTTTTGCTGCGGCAACATTGTCAGCGAAACTCATTTTGTAAGAGCAGCTGAATCATTTTCTTGCCTGCGATAAAAGGAAAATCATTACAAAAAAATTGAAATGACGTCGGATGAACGAGACTGCCCCGACGATGAATTAATACACTGTCGGTTTAATTGAGATCTCCACGGTTTGATATTAGGGACGTTTCTCGTACAAGCCCATTATCTCTTCATGTCCCTACTCAATGTCCCCGTATTGACGCTCCGGCAGATACGCGCCGATAGCGCGCCTTCGGTACTATCCTTAACGACCAGAAAATAGCTGTACGCGTATACGTATATACATATACACAGACACGCGTATATATGAAGCAGCAGCGCTGCTTATAAACGTTTATGAAAGACATTAGGAGCCGGCGATTACCGAGCTCGGAACGAGAAGATCGCGCGACCGGACTGCCGGTATTAAGTGTACTTGGCGAGAATGCACGAGACCGATGGAGCGATCGAGCGATCTCTCTCTCCGGAGATATTAGATATCCGGTGAAGCGATGCGAGACTCGATCATTCCGTCGTTAAGACGAAAAACAAAAAGAAAATCCTCCGACGTATTCCCAAGCAGGCTCTTCAGCTATGCGTGGCGATCGGCTGCCAAAGCCCCGTCGGCAGCGTCGAGGAAAAGCCTAAATTTCATCGAACCGTCGCCGAACTTCAGGCGCATGCGCGCGCGACTCGAGCGCGAACCGCGTCCGGAATCTTACGGCTCCACCCCACTCGCGGATAACGTTCGATGGCCAGAAGGGTTTATCGGGGACTCCGCGCGTCGAGCCATTGGACGATTGCGGGAATGTAAAGCACGCCGCGTGTAAGAAGCTACCTATATAGACTGCCCATACATAACGTGCATGCATATATATGTTTATATATTTATATATATACATATATATATATAAGGGAGATTAAGGGCGTGGAGCCCGTGGGCCTCACTCCTGGCGCATTAATGGGTGGTGGGGGGAGAGGGGGGGGGGTTCTTGTACCCATAGTACAACACGAGGAAGGAGTGAGAGACGAGAACCGGGACGGATAGAGAGAAGAAGAGGAGCAAAAGAATGAAAAAGAGAGGAGAGGCACCGGGCGGCGCGCGGCTTATCGGGCGTACATCCCCGCTCGCAGATTAGCATAATGTCTGCTGCAGCAGTGCGTAGGTACACCCTTCTTTCTTCTCTCTCACTCTTCCTCCGCCTCCCTCTCTATCCCCACTCGCGTTTCACTACTGGCTCTTCTTATTCTTCATCTTCTTCTCGCGTAGTCCTCGTCGCGCGTCCGACATTCACCACCATCGGCTCATCACCGCTCTGGGCACAACCACAAGCGCGCTGAGGCTATGCCCATTTGTATGTATATACACACTGTACATACATATATATATACATATATATATAGTATGTAAGCTGCGCGGTATATAAAAGCGAAGGCGCATACCAGCGGCAGCAGAAGTGCATCGCAGCGATGCACGGTGCATCGTCGTCAGGTTCAGCGCCAGGAGTCCTCAGCACCATCGCGTTCCTCCATCACTTTTCTCCTTCTCTCCTCTGCACACCCTTCTGCCCTCTCATTCTTCTTCTTTTCTTTAGAACCTCGCTCGCCGTTTCTCTCCCGTGTAGATACCGTGCATCGCTGCCCGGTTGGAGGGGGGCGGGAGGGGGGGGACTATTCCGTGATGATAATATAATAACAATAATGATAATAATAATAATAATAATAACAATAATAATAACAATAACGGTAATAATAAAGGAAGGAAAGCCCCTAGGCGATGCTGCACGCTGTTGCACTTCTCTGCCCCCCGCCGACCCCCTCGCGTCCTCGCAGCGCGCGGCGTTTCTCTTTTTCGCGATGCCGAACCGCGCGGGACCGAGACCATCACGACGACAAAGACGACGCCCCGCGAGTACTCTTTCTCACAATCTTTGATTCTACACATTTTTTTTTTTTTGGGCGATTTATTAAGAGAGAAACTTAATGAGAGACCTTGCGGAGAGAGAGAGGAACATTTGTCGAGCGCCCTGGGACACGTCTCTTCGAGCGCGGTGCGAAATCATTTATACGAATATCAAGAAACATTGAAGCTAGGGGAAAATTGGACATATGAATAGAAAAATTTAGTCCAACTAAAAATAGAATAAATAAAAATTGAAAATGGTAATAGATAATCCTGATAATAAGACCTTAGAAACAACCATGTAAAGATGGCGGAGACGTGGGCAAACTTATACTGGGACTAAAGTTCAAATTGGGACTTACTCAGGAGACAGATGACCGAATATTGCACTACGTCTCGAGACGCACAGCGAAAGAGAAAATGAGAGTGGCGGAGCCGGCAACGCAAGTTGAGATAATAATATGATATGTGCCTGAAGGATTTAGGTCGATTCCCAATTGGCAAGGTATATATGTGTTCTCACACGTTAATCCACCTTATGTCATGCTATGCTTAAAAAATTATACCATCTGGCATATTGCCAATAAATCCATTATTACTACCAATTGTCATTAATATAATGACAATAGTAAAAACAAAGCTTTCTCCGTGAGGAAGCAATAAGATAATAATTAGAGAAAAAATAAAATAAAATTTTGTACAGGTAAAAAATATGAATAAGGGTTGGGGAGTCTATACACCGATAAAAAAATACGGTTGAATCAACTAATATTCGGGCAGGGACCTTGAACTAAATATTTTGTTGATACAGCTAAAAAATTGGTTAATTAAACAATTTCTTGGGTGATTTTACCAAAACATTTTTGAGTAATTAAAATATTTTGTTCGACCAACTAAATATTTATTTGAACGTCCCTGCCCGAATCTTAGTTGATTCAACTGTTCTTTTTTATCGGCGTAGTGATAGTTTGGGCACGGTGGACACAGGCGAAAAAACATTGCGATAATAGACGGACGGACAAACGGACAGTAAGCTTGATCGCGATTCAGGCTTATTTCGCTACCGGACGGATTTGCTCGGAGATACGGATATACGGAGGGAAAGAGAGAGGCAACAGCTCGCGCGAGAACGGCTCGAAGGGCGCGAGAACGACGCGAAGGTTGGCTCGGAGTCTCCTCTGACTCCGGCGCGAAGGAAGTCACGCAGGAAAGTGCAAATTATCCGTGGGAATATATCTTCCCCACTCTCTGCGAAAAACCGACGCGACGGACGCCAGAACCCCCCTCGGGTAGAGTTTAACTCGGTAGCGAGTTTCTCGCTACCGAGTGAGGAATATAAATCCGCGAAACTGCTCGCAACAGAACGCCTCTCGGGCGATCAATGAAAGTTATGCGCGCCCGCGAGAGGACCGTCGGATACGCGAGGCGGGGGGAGTGACGACCTACTGAAATTTTCTCATTCTCCCCGGTCCGACAATGCCCCTGCTCTGTCCCTCGCTGTCCGATCTTTTGTATCGAAGGCAAAAGTGATATTTCATATCCGAGGCCTCTGAGAGCTATCGTTATTCCATTGAGCCCGAGGACTGACTTTACCGAGATAAATTTATGCTACCGGACGGTATTGGGATACGTCGTAATAAATGGACTATTGTTATGAGTTTGTATCATTATCGCGATGGTAAATATATGGTTTTCTTTCTTACCGCAGACAAGCATTGCTCTTAATTTGACAATACTTGTAACGCACGGTGGAAAAATAGATTTGTACGTTTAACAAATGGATCTTATCCTCCAAGCATCCACCATTATTTTTTTCGATAATTGCACATTACTTCTTAGGGCCGAATTTTAAGACACGAGTTTGAAGGTGAGGTCGAACTTCAGATCAAACTTAAGTCCGAACTTGAGATCAAACTTAAGTCTGAACTTAAGATGGAACTTCCATTCGATGGTTTGAACTTCGATCGTAAGTCCGATCTCAAGCTCAAACCAATGTCTTAAAATTCAACCCTTAGTGAAAAATAACAGAATTGGTGGTAATTAACGGTAAATTAATGATAAATCAAGAATAAAATTATGGACGTTTTGGCGATAAGAAATATTTGTCAGACGTACAGAATCTTAACTTTACCCGTTTCATGATACCGTACTAGAAACATTTAGTATCAAAACATAAAAAACATAAAAATGATCCAAAATATAAAAAATACTATCTCACAAAAATATGATGAATTTCCTGTCGTTCCTCTCTTCGTGCCGCCAATATAATTCGCATCGGTAAATTGATTTCCCATCCGCCCGTGCGGTGTGTGTTTTGTCGCGAAGGTTCGCTGTGCGACTTGCGAAACGAGTTAAATCTGCATGCGTTTGTCGACAATTTTTTCCACCGCGGTCCGAGAGAGCGAGAGGTCGAAATTTTCGCTCGCGCCGTGCAGCAGAAGCATCAGAATTCGCTTGCGCTCGGAGCCGCGTGAAAAGAGCGCAACGCGCCGGCTGTGTCTTACAGTCAGTTCGGTGTGGGTCCGTTGTAAGAGAATGCGACCGAGAGGATGAAAAGAGAAGAGCGAGCGAGAGCGAGAGAAAGAGAAAGAGAGAGAGTTAGGTTGGGGGCCCCGAGACTCTCGCACGCTCGCTGCTGGCCTGCCACTGCTATTATGGCCAATAATTCATTGAGTGACTGCCAGGCACTTGGTCGGTCTCGCGCGGAGAGCACAAGAGAGGAGAGGACCGGGCCCTGCTGGGCATACGACTCGACTCGGCGGTGCCTTGGCGCACCCTTCGTCCTCTCTTCCTTCGCGGTATCTCCGTCTCTCCCTCGGCGGGTCCGCGTCTCCGTACTCTTTGCGCATCCCGATGTATACAGGGTGTCGTGAAAAATTACCGAACCTCTCCGTACCCCCATAGAATCTGTAGAATCAACCGAGTAGAGGGAGGAGGCGGCGGGAGCCGAGGAGAGAGGAGAGGAGAGTGTCTCAGGCCGAGTAGTTAAGAAGGAATTTCTCCGATCGGCCATACCGGAGCGATGAATTTGCGTACGAGAGGCGGCGAGGGTGAGGGGTGATTGCCGACCAAGGGAGAGAGAGAGAGACGTAGATTTGAATATTTAAATATTAAACAAGTGCAAAGTACTCTGGAAGGAATTCACTCGGTGTTGCACCTCGCGTTAGAAGTCGTGATCTCTCTCGGATCTAACCAGGAACCCGCTCGGAACGGGCTGCGCGCGCAGGCCACTGTGCGCGGCTACTTGCGTTCCTCGGCAGTAGGTCGTGAAAGTCATGCCAAGAGACCGCCGCTCGAGATCTCGCTGGACCACCGAACGGGCATCGACTCTCGGGGATGCTGCGTCGGCGCTCCGGAGTGAGCCGCGCTTTCGAAACGCGCTTGTTCGACTATTATTATAGTATATGGAAATAAAAAGGAACCGGAGGGAAAAGGCCCGCGTTTCGGCGGGGTCGGGGTAATGCGCACTTGGTTCACGACTACGGGGAAACTAAAAAGTGGCTCCGACGGCCGCGCAACGCGCGTATGCACGGGACATAGCGAACGCGCTGGCAAGAGCGAATCGTCACTCGCTATCTCGCCGCTCCGGCAAGGCCCTCGGCAGCGCGATAAGAGCCTCCGACCAAAGTACCACTTACGCGAACTTACCCTGAATATATATACATACGCGGGGCCGGCTTATAGTATATACTTTAATCGCTTCGAATTTTCGGCGAAAGAGTCGCCAAGGGGCAAAAGCGAGACGAGACAAGGGCCAAGGAGAGCACGAAGATAAAAGAGAAGAAAAAACTAAAAAAAGAATGAGAGAAAAAAAAACGAGAAACTTTCGAGTGTCTGAACGGTGCATGTACGTACGCTGACATACGTGTGTGTGTGTGTGGGAAAAAAATAAATGAGAGAAAAAAAAGAATTGATAAAAATCCTTTGAAAGCTCGGCGCATCGAGATATACGAATCGATACGACGCTCCAAAAACGTTCGCGAGAAGCGATATTATAATATTATTTTAATACAAATAATCGATTAATGCCCGGGGGGATTATTTCGCGAGTGAATCGGGAATTCGGATCTGTCTCTACCCGCGAGCTCTCGTGGACCGATCTTTTTTTTTATCGCAATTTTGTCGAATATCGTGGGTTTTTTTACCGTGTTGCGGACCGAGCGAAACGATAATACACGTATTTGGCTTTGGGTCGGAAATTATCAACGACGGAACTGATAATATTCATTGCCGATCAACGACGTTTTAGCCGAGACTACTTTGCCGATGGAACTTTCCTCTTGAGCGCGCATAATTAAATGTGTAATCGTCTTGTTCACGGGTGCAGGACTCGTGAACAAGTCGATTACAGATTTAGTTACCGATCCGGCCTGGGATCCGTGGGGAGAAAATTGTTTCACGCACTCTTAAGGCTCTTCGTCGTCATTACATTTTACCCCGGTCCAAGTAAATGGTCTCTTTCTTCGTCAATTCAACTCGTCATACACCCAACCGGTCGTTCCAGTAACTCCCGCACATTCGTATTCATCTCGATATTATCATCATCGACGAAATTGATAACATTAATTGCCGGTCAATGTATAAAGAGACTAATTTGCCGATGGTACTTTAGACCCCATACATCCAGAAAAAAAATTAACGGGCGTACCACAAATAAGTATATATTTAATTTAATTAAAGATTTATTTCTATCAAATAAATATTTATTTGAATTAAATAAATAATTATTAGTGTGACACCCATAAAGTAATATTTTCTGGGTGCATAGCGATACCCGTGAAAAAGTTGATTACAGTTTTTTTTAACGACCCAGCGGGGGATGCGTCGAGCGAAAGTTGTTTCACGCACTCTTAAGGCACTTCCGCGTCATTACATTTGACCTCGGTCCAAGTAAATCGTCTCTTCGTAAAATCGATCGTTGTACACCCAACAATGTTCGTTCATCTCCGAATCCCAATCTCAATATCCGTAACGAAATTATCATCGACGAAACCGATAATATTAATTCCCGATCAATGTATAAAGAACACGCCGTTCTAGCCAAGAAGACTTGGCCGATGGTATTTTATTTACGACCACACACGCCACAACCCATAAAAAGGTCGATAACAGTTTCTCTTACCGACCAAGCCCGGGCCGCCCGGTGAGGTTGTTTTTCCCGCACTCTTAAGGCCCTTCCCGGTCGTTACATTTTGGTTCCAAGTAAATCGTCTCATCCTTCGTCAACTCGATCGACATCCAACCGGTCGTTCCCGTAACCCCCGCACTATCGCGTTCATCTCCGAATCCTAATCCTCCTATTCGTAACAATATACCGGCTCCGTACGTATTTTCACGGCTTGCACCTTTTACGATGTGCCTCCCGCAAGCCTCCCTCTCCGTCTCTCCCAGTTCTCTCACCTCCGTTTTCTCTCGATACGCCGAGGCGTCCTCACTCTCCCGAGGCTCTCCGGTCGTGCCTGCCGCTGCTGTTGCTGCTCCCGCCGTTGCTCCCGCTGCCGCTGCGCGAGAGACCATCTCTCGGCCTATTCTTTTTTCACAACTTTACGACTCTGCCTCGATGCATTCGCTAAATTTACGACGACGCGTACGTGCGTGGCCAAAAGTGTGAGGGGCTCCTCTCGCTATATCCTTCTGCCTGTTGCCCCCCCCCCCCCCCCCCACCGACCCACCCTGCTCGTTCCTCTCTTGCCCCTCGCTCCTCTCCGTTCGTGTATTTTCAAGTGGGTATCTCATTCGTTCCTTCCACCTCTTTATGTATATATATACATTTTCACTCTCACAAATACCCCCCCTGACACACCGCCGCGTGACTCTCCTCGCTGCTCCGTCGTTCATTCTTTCCTCCCTCTCCGTCTTCTGCCCCCCCCCCCCTGCGCCTTCCGTCTCAAGTCTCCTCTTTCGGCTTCCCCGTTTTTTTTATCTTAACGATTCGCGAGTATCGCGACTATAAAGATAAAGGCGATACACCGTGTGATCGCGATACACGCGACGGCAAAGATCGAGAGAGGAGCCGGAGAGCTATGGGGTTTCCTTCTTATATACATGTATATACTGTGTGTGTAGATATATATGTGTGTCCAACTACTTCAGTCCTCTTGGTTCGGCGTCTATCGGAAACGCAGTAGGAAAGGCGTAGGACACTGATAAAAAATACGGTTGAATCAACTAAGATTCGGGCAGGGACGTTCAACTAAATATTTTGTTGGTACAGCTAAAAAGTTGGTTAGTTGAACAATTCGTTGGGCGATTGCACCAAAATATTTTTGAGACATTACAATATTTTGTTCGACTAACTGAAAATTTATTTGAACGTCAATGCCCGAATCTTAGTTGATTCACTTTGTACTTTTTTACTTCTTTACTTTTTACTTTACTTTTTACTTTTTTGATGTACTTTTTTATCAGTGGACTTTTTCCTCGGCGACGCTGATGCGTTCGATTGTTGGACTTTTAATTGTTATCTGCTACTTGTGCGTCGGTATTTCGTTGAACTTTTTTTTAAATTTCTATATCCACCAGCGATCCGAGGCAATCGGTACCATCGACTGCTCGTTTATGATCGTGAAGATATCTGCATGACATCGAATTTCATCGTTGGCAAATCGTTGGCCATGCACTGATTTGGAAAGAGGAGAATTCTTCTTTCCTAGAATTTTATTCTCTAAACGACCTTCCAAGCGAGCGAAGTTTGTGCGATGCTAAATACAGCCGTTATAACTTGCTGAAATGTAATCCCATGCAGGATCATGCTCATTCGACAATTTTCTTTTTTTTTTTTTTTCAATGGTTTTTTGTCTTCTACTCCATCACTTTCTATATCCGCCACGGATCCGAGGCTCTACCGAGGGTAGAGCGGGGCAAAACGGGGTTTTTGGGCGAAACGTCATTTTCCAATAATTTTTGGATGTCCGAATTCGCCCTAACGGATACATCAGGCTTTTCTGCCCAGTTTTGCCACCTTGTTCGATCCAAAAATGATTGGAAAATTTAGTTCTGCCCAGAAACCCCTTTGGTCCCGCTCTCCCCTACTATCAACCGGTCATTCATGATCCTAAACATATCTGCCTAATATCAAATTTCAAATGCACTGACTTAGGAGAGGCCACTTCTAGAATTTTATTCTTTAAGTGAATTTCCACGAGCGAAGTTTGTGCGATGCAAAACAGCCGTTATATGTTGCTGAAACTTAGTCCCATGCAAATATCTTCAGGGTCACGCTAATTCGACAATTTTCATTTTATTCCATCATGTTATTTTGTCTTCTATTTCATCGCTTTCTATATCCGCCACGGCTCCGAGGCCACCGAGGGGTGATGATAATTCGAACGACTGCGAAACGCGCGAGGTGTAGCAAATTCTTGTGCGTACTCTCGGCGACGATGACGCACGCCGGCACCGCACCTTTCTCCGCGTACAAAAGAAAACCCGGTGGGGATAATTGCAGAAGAGCGTCCCCCGGCCGGTCTTGATCGCTTCTGAGCGCGAGGGCAGTCCCTCACCTTCTCCGCTTCCACCCAACCCTACACGCACCGCGCCGTATCACAGTGTGTACACACCACACATGCACATCGATAGCATGCGCAGCCTCCATCGGCGGAGATAAGACTCCGCCGATAACGATTCGAGCCCCGCGGGAATTCTCCCGACTCTCTATCTGTCCATCTTTTGCTCTCCCCCCCCCCCCCCCCCCCCTCCCTCCGCTCGCCGGGGCCGGCGCTGATCCCAGGACTGCGTCTTACATACGAATTCGCGCCCATACAACCGCGATGTGCGCTCCTAAAAGCCCGAGCGCATTACGGAGCGTTAAAGTAAGGCCACTCTCAGCCCCCCCCTTCATCTCTCCCCGGCGTCGCGTTGCAAGAGCCGGTGCAAGTTTGGCCGAAGCTCGGTGCATCGGAGCTCCGGCCAGAGAGTCGCCTAAGGGGATGGCGCGAGAGGGAGAGAATGGGGAGTGCAAGGAGACGAGGGAACGATCGAGGAGCTGGATCGCGAGTGCGCGCTGCCCACACGTTACTTGAATATGCAGCACCGCGGCGATCCTCTCCCACCCCCCCCCCTCCGCACGCCCCCCTCCTCCTTGCTCTGTCCTACCGTCCCCGTGCCCTTGCAATACGCGCTATATTACTCGCCGATGCGTATGGAAATCTGTGTGTATGCGGGAGAGGAGGAAGAACAACGGCGGGGCCGAGGCTGCGCGCTCCCGCTCACCGGTGATCCACCAAGTGCAGGGGCACATGCGAGAGAGCGTGCACGCCGGGGCCCCCCCGGATATTACCACGAACCGATCTCGTTGCTGATGCATCTATAATGCTTCGACACCGAGAGCAGCCTCTTGCCGCGGCGGGAGGGAGCGACCCAACCCTCCGCGGCTCCAGAACTTAAATTTTATGTACCCCGACGAATTTTTTCGTCTGGCTTTGGGGGCTCTTTTAACGAAATGAGTCTCGCTCGAGTTCGTCTCACCGGTGTCTGGGAATTAGGGGGATTTGCTCCCCCGGCGGAGATGCGGGGACCGTTGCGGAGAGGGGCGTTTAGTGTGTTTATTTTTACGGTAGAACACCGATTAAACGGGATGCTCGGGATCGAAG
Source organism: Ichneumoninae sp. B BG-2022a (assembly GCA_030522725.1). Taxonomy (NCBI): domain Eukaryota; kingdom Metazoa; phylum Arthropoda; class Insecta; order Hymenoptera; family Ichneumonidae; species Ichneumoninae sp. B BG-2022a. Next base: position 11,957 of record JAPYZD010002634.1, read on the forward strand.
AGTCCCCCCGATAATCGAAATCACGGTTAATGCCAACTCGAGGGCGAATGTGTGTAAGTCAATAATGGATAATGATACAACTTTATTTTGACTAGTTACAGTGACATTTGGCACAAGTTGCACTTCGTTGTTAAATAGTGCACGGAGAAAAAGAATGGTATTTCCTACTATAACGAATAGTTCCCAGGGGGGACGTCTATATAGATACACTGAAAAAAAATTCGCTTGCAAGCTGCCGAAGAAAAAAAATGTTGTTTCAATTCTACTTTCAATTCTTACAATTCCATATGATATTGAAACAAAGACAGCAAGACTGTCAAAGTGACATGTTATCGTTCCAATCCGGTATGAAATTGTACGAATTCGGAGTAGAATTGAAACAAGGTTTTTACTTCATTGGCAGCCCGCAAGCAAATTTTACTTGATTCAATGATTTTTTTTTATCTGTAGTTCGTGATAGTGTAAACTTGATTAAACTATAATTATATTTACAATGACAATTTTGGTCATTGTCGTAACTGTAAAATATCGACGTACCCCCTGGGAACTATTTACTATGTAAGTTTTTCTCAGTGTATAAAGTAGAATGTAAAGTTTTGGATACTTTTTTTTCATTAATACGGTAAACCAGCCAATGAGTGGACACTTTCCATAAGAGCACGTGCATAAAAAACTATTCATTGGCCAGACCGAGCGAGAGGACTGGGATTTTTAACGGAGCGATGAACGGGCCGAGTACGGGGAAAATCGTCCGCCGGCGATCATCGGGCTGCTGGGGAGGGACGGTTTAATGATGTAAAATATAGGCGGTTGGTTGATTTATATGCCGGTATCCGTTAAGCGGAAGACAAAAAATACACTCGCATACACGCAGTACGGAGGAACGGTGTCGGGTTTAATAATAATTTACGCGCTCGAAAAACTGGACCAACGCGCGTCAGCCTCCGATGGCAAATAATGAGCCGGAGATTAATCGTTTCTCGAGACTGAGAGGGCGGATGCGACGATAAAAAATTAAATAAATTTATTTAAAAAATATGTCTTTTTGTCGCGCGGGGAAAAGTATCGCGGGTGAGGAGAGAGGGTTATTCTCTCGCGCGTACGCGATAAATCGAAGATCTTCGAAATCCGCAATCCCTTCTCCTCCTCGGAGAGTCCTCGGCTGGATGCACGCCAATTCCGCTCCTGCGTTCTTCTCGGTACGTGGTTACTACTCTCCACGTCTCTTTTCCCCCCCTTTACATGCTCTCTCCGCGCGGATAGGATTTAAATCGGCGGGCATTAAGAAGGGTTTTAAGTTTAAAGGGCCTTGCCGGACCCTCGCAAGGACAGACGGACTCCGGGCGGAGAGCTTCCTCCAGCGAGAACTCTCCTCGCTCTGCAATTCGGCTCCTCCTTGGACTCTCCTTTTTTTGTTTCTTCTTCTTCCCCCTTCCACGCCCCGGCCATTGAATCGGAACCCGACGCATGACCGTGACCTACGTTAAGGGGGTCGCATCGCCCTAACGTATCAATAAATTATACTCCGAATTACAGAAATTTCGTCGAACGGTGTTAATTTTGGGTTCCTCTTTCTTCTCTAATTCCGAGCATAAAATCAATTGCCGTTTTTCCAGTGTTTTAATTTTCATGCAAAGCATAAAACGTTCCGTGCAATTCTTTTAAAAAACGCGTTCAGAACATAAATAAATGAGAGCAAACCAATAACAGTAGAAAATGATTTTTCACAAACTTCGTATCGAAAGAACATTGCACGAGCTAGGTGAAAAATCTCGATTTTCGCGCCGATACTGTATTTTATAAAAAAAAAATTTCCGCTCACCGAATCGTCCTCGCCGGTACGATCTCTCGCACGCACACGCTCACAATTGGCCCCGGCTCGTGTTTATTATTCACTTTTCTTTTATTTTTATTTATTTATTTTTTTATCGCGCCCGAGCCGAGGATGAATGGAGAACCCGATCGCCCGGTGAGTTGATTACAACTTCATAACACTCATTTATCGTATTGAACGAAGAGGGCTCTTCGGTTCACCGTCCGGCGACGGCGAGGAGGAGAGAGCGAGAGCGGGAAGGCGAGGCGAGGCCCTACGCGCGTTAGCGACAATTAATGAGCCGCCACGTTGCAACGGCGGCCAAGTTTGCGCCGGTGGTGGTGCAGTTGGCTGCTGGGCGCATCGGAGCCGATGCAGCAACACCGCCGCGCACACACACCGATCGCTCCGGCAAAACGGCGGAGTATCAGAAATATACCGGTAGAACACGAGAGAAAGAGGGAGCGAGATAAAAATGAGAGGGGGGGGGGGGAAGTGCGTGTACGAACTACGCGGGGGTAAAAGAATTAAATGCAAACAAAATTCCAACGCGCGTCAGTATGCTCTGTCGGCGGGGCTGCAGAGAGAGAGGAATTCGATTCGATCGGCTGAGCGGAGCTTCTGCCTTTTGCTGCCAGTAGCCGATGACGACGTGCGAATATATACGCCGAGGCCCGCTGCCCGTACGGCACCGGGGGAGCGTCGGGCGCGGTTTGCTGAAGAGCTGTTCGCTTACGATTTGCGGCCAATTATGTTTCGCGAGAAAAAAAGAATTTAATAAATAAGTTTTAAAAAAATGCACGGGTCGGTTTTATCGCAGCTCGTGGGTAGGTACAAGGGCCCGGGCGGAGATGTGGAGTAGTGTGGGGAGAGATGGGATTTGGCACCGTGAGAAATTATCGATAAATTCCGTGGGTCAGGGTAGCGGTTTTTTATTTTTTTTTGCACTTTGTGATTTTTTGTTATAGTTATTACACTGGGGAAAATAAATGGTTGGGATTAACCGGAAATCGCGGTGAGATACGTTATATGTTTAAATAAAGCACTGTTTTGTTAAACGATTATTTGCTTCGATAGATTCAGAATTTGTCGATTCGAACCAACATTTTTGTTGTACCAACGAAATAATACTTTTTAACGCATATCATCGTTCCTTGGTTAATCCGACTATTTCTTTTCCTCTGTGTACGGAGCGGAAGTGTAAGGCGCGGATAGCGAATAATTGAATCGTGCAGTTTTTCGTTATTTATTTATTTATAATAATTGCATGTGAAGTTGTACATCGAAATCATCGACGCCGCAGTCGTTTCATTGCCCGCCTGTACAACCACATTATAAATTCTATAGCAAGAAAATGAAATCGCCTATAATTCCGAGCAGGAACGTAAAACTCCACATTAAAAAAAAGTAAAAAAAAAAACACTTGCCCACGTCTCGTCACCCCATCGCTAGGGACGAATCGATGTGACCGAGGGTGCAAAAATTTCTCATACCGGAAGAGCATATCGAGA
>JAPYZD010002635.1:0-15278 GCA_030522725.1 Ichneumoninae sp. B BG-2022a
ATCTTTCGCAGACTGTCGCCAAGACTTCTTTCGGGACTGCAGAATCTTACTCATACCGTCGCCGAGACCTTTTGCGATACTACAGCATCTTTCTGAGACCGTCGTCGAGACTCTTTCCGATACTGCCGCCTTTTTATGAAAAATCGTTACCAATACTCCTTTATTACTGAGTAATCTTGACTCTCGCCAAGACTGTCAATAATATTCTTAGCAAGACTCTCGCCAAGACTGTCAACAATACTCTTGCAAGACTCTTTCCACGACTCTGCCTTTTCGCGTTCGCGCGGCTCGGTACGTATCGGAAGGTGAATTATCGCACTGATAATTCGCCTCCCCTACAGTAACGCGATGGCGCACCTGCCGTGTGGCGCCGGACGGTCTTACCCATCTGTCTTACCCATCCATGCGATGACCGACTACTATTTGTAACAAATTGTATTTGTGTCAACTAAATCGTTCCCGCAAGACGCTTGGAAAGAGTCTCGCAAGACTCTTGCGACGAGTATCTCAAGATTCTTGACAAGAGTTTCTCAAGACTCTTGATAAGAGTCTTGGAATGCTCTTGGCAAATAATGTTAAAGTGATTAAAGTTATTATAATTGATAACTATTGCTCGGCTTCTCACGTTCCGATTTCATGCACACGGTTTCGCGTTGAATAATCAAGGTTTCTCTCGGGCTTACGTCGCGTGGGCGATCGTCACACGGCTCGCGCTGGTCGTTCACCTTACGGTTCGCACCACGTTTCGGTTTTCGGTTCGGCGTCGCTCTCCAAGGTTCGACTCGGCGTCGCTCGTTTGTCTTTCGGGTTTGCGACGCTCGTACAACCTCCAGGTTTTATGACACCCGTCGATTTCGCGCTCACGCTCATTTGAAGGCATCATGCCGGTTCCAATGGCAACGGGGAAGAAGGCGACGCCGCTGACTCCGTCAACGGAGTTCATGACATCTACTCAACCAACGCCAGCGCAACCAAGTCACAGCTCACACGGAGACAACTCATCCGGCGACAACTCATCGACAGACTACTCAACGGACTGTTCATCAGGTTGCTCATCGGGTATCATCGCAGGCTGAGCGAGTTAGGGCCCAGATGACATCGGCTCAGGGCGATCACTTTATAGTGAGGTGCACCCAACCTCAAGGATGACAGCACGGAACGTCGACAGGTGGCTATCGACAAAAGGCTTTTCAACTGCGTTAGGAGCTCCGGGCCTTTCGACCACTCAGCGTCAAGGTTCCGCACATCTTGTTCAACGCTGCTTGCAGCAGTTCTCACACCTGCCGGCTCTGCGGAGATTACTCACGGGATTCGACTTCTGGTAGACCCAGGGTCGAAAGAACTCATTCGTGTCGGAACAACTCATGGATCGGCGCGGTGTACCGCGTCAACCGTCTTCGATACCGGTCCGCTAACTCCTCGCTCAAATAACAGTTGTCACTCATCTACCATCGTTCGGGGTTCTCATGGAGACGCGGCTTCACTCGGACAAGCTCAGACTTGCCGACTCGGACGCTCTCATGCCACAGTCTAACATTTTCATTATCTGAGCAGCTTACGATGGACAACTCACAGGAGTCCAGCACCATCTGTGGTGCCTCAGTGGCACTGATCGTCCAGCTCTTTCATCGTCACCGGCTCGGTACATGGACCGGAGCAAGGTACTCACCAAACCGTGTGTACAGCGCTCACATCGACGGTGCACCAAGGGAACGTTCTTCTTCAGGAGCTTCTCACGAAGTTCTGGACGCAAGAAGAAAATCATCAGACACACCTGGACATCTCACCCGTAGGAGAGGAGGAGTACGACGCTCATTTTTGGTCAACACGCTCATGGGACTCAACCGATTGTGCGAGTTCTCTTTAAGGCGTTGCTTGCGCTCTTGGAGAATTCCTATCGCACAGCTCATCGGTGCCTGGAGCAGGTGCTCAGGCAGCTCATCCGGGATGAAATTAATCGAACGATCGATCACCGGTTCATGGAGGAATGCCCGAACTTGGTGACAGAGACAAGGGGTCGGCTACTTTCTCTGCCGGCAAAGTACATCAATGTCGGTTTCACCACGGAGTTCTCATACCGGACCAAGACCTCATTAAGGTCAACGGGGTCAGCAACTCGGTCGTCATCACCTTCGGACATTCGAGTACATGCACGCAAGTGCGCAGATTCAGCTCAACATCCCGGACGTTCTCATCTTGATTCGGTTTCACCTGTGTCTCGTCGCACACGGTCATCATGCATCCTGAAGACTGGCATCTACAATGAATGTTGTGGACCAACGACCAGTTCAACGGTGCTTCAATCGACAGCGCAGGTGGAAGAATGGATGCACGTGCTCAGCTCATCAGTCGTCTCACCAAGTAAAGGACTTGTGCTATGCGGGCGGGGTCTCGCTAGCTACATTGCGTTCAGCGATCAACTCGTGGCCGTCACGGGTTCTTTCGCGCTCACGGGCACGGTCATTACGTGCATCATCATACAAAGTGAGCATAGTCGGACATCTCAACTTCGTCTCGACGATCGCGACTTGTGCACAGACGCTTCTGCAGAGCTCTGGCCGCACAAGGTCGTCTGCGACAATACTTTGTCGTCTCAGCTCTCCACGCAATGGCTCACGCTCAGAGAAGATCTCACATCTCACCTGTCTGGCCAGACACTCGTTGCCTCACTGGCAACACACGGAGTGGCTCATGGGGGATCTACGTGGCTTCTCTGATGCATCTCAACTCGTGATGTCGGCAGGTGTCCGCATTACCAACAGCTCACCGTCCACAGCCGCTCAGGCGGTCCTGGCGTGCACCAAAATCCAGGTAGCACAGCTCAACTGGCTCATTATCCCGAAGATTGGAACTCATCGCAGCGTTGCAATGATGAAGTTCAAAGGAATTCGTCAACCACGTCCCAAGGCTGCGCCTGGACGTGCGGACAGCTCATCTGTGCACGGACTCACACTCAATGTACATGGACGCACTCACATGTCACGGATGGACTCACGCAACTTACGTGCAACACATCTGGATCGGATCTCACGCTTCAAGGTGGAAGAGCGTCGTTAACGACGACGTTGCTCAACTCCAGGAGCTCAGCGCAGATATCTTGGTGGCACATCTCGGGAGTAGCTAACCCGGTCGATCGTGTCCCCAGGGGCGTCGCCATCGCGCAGCTCAGAGATCGCTCCTCATGGTGGATGGGATCACCATGGACAATTCAAGGAATTTATGGACGACTCATTGGCTCGCCTCACGGCAAGCTCAACCACCGGGCTTCGGGCAACCTCAAAGTACACGAGGATTTCCCGGGCATCTCTCTGATAGTCGGCGCTTCGCGCGTCGAATGTCACGACAATCTCACTTGAGAGGTTTTCACCTCTGACTGCCTTGCTCCATTTCATTGGTGTTTTTGTTACAGAAATGTGTTCATCTTCAGAGGAAACTTCATGCTCATCGGTCATTCCCATCGGCTTCTGCTCATTGGTCACGCTCATCGGCGCTACTCAGAGGCGCACAATTCAACCTGGCTCACCTTGGCTTACATCGACCAGGACTTTGGAACTCTTAGAGAATCAACCCTGCGACGTCCCACATCTTCCGAGGTGTGGTGTGTGCCTGGAATGGGGGATCCGTGCCCATCTTGTGATGGGCCAACTACCTCTGTTCTAGGTGGCACTCCCATCCTCGGATCGACTACGGGTGCGGACTGTGCAGGACCGCTCACGCACAACATCCACGGTAGCGCTTCATCTCGACGAGGAATCAACATCTCAACCGGATCATCGATCATCTCATCATCGACGCCGTCGCTGATGGCGGGCGGAATGTTCGAGAATCAGTGCGGCGACGTTCGCTAGCTCGATCGGCCGCTATTCGGCAGCACCTCCCGGCCGAGTCCGGCGAGGACGACGCGCGCCGTCGACGCACGTGCACCGGCGCTCATCCGAGGCGGCACGGGTTACATGCCGCGTGCAACAGGTTTCGCGCTCATCTACGCCTAATGGCTGACACGGGTCACCACGCGGTCGGGTAGATCGCCGATTTTTATTCGGTATTCTCACAGAATAGCTCAATGGGTTTGTTCAGTTTTCGGCTAGTCTCATTTCGGGTAACCGTATCGCCGTTTCGCGATATCGGTTGGACTCACACGGAGCACAGCGCGAGTGATTTTATCGGGTACGCGACACGCGTAATCATACCGGAATTTCTCACGATCTCAACGGCTACCTCGCGGCGATACAGCGCCGCGGGTAGATTCGCTCACTCGGAGGTCAAAGCGATTAATATAATTTAATTGGCTCACGGGAATGCGCTCATGTTTCGGACTACTCGTTATTGTTAACCTGGGCTTCCCATTATTATACTCATTGTTATTCGGTACATGCTCAACGGTCTACTTAATGTACAGTGTTTTTTCGCGCGCTTTCTACCATCGTTTTGTTATTAAATAAAGAGTTTATTTTTCACTGTTAACATCAGCAGTGTGCATTTATTTACCCCCGTTCCGCTATATCTCATCCTGGCAATTCTCAAACACCGTACTTGCTACGTACGAAACAACCCACACAAGATCTCAATATCCGTATCCGACAAAACCGCCCTAGAAAGCTGAACCCTCTCCCATCTTGAACTCTTCCACAATACGGGTAACAAATTAAACACCCCATCAACCACCTTCCGAGCACTATTTAATTCCATGGTCTCTGGTACATATCAAGGCCACGCTAAGATTTTCACCGACGGCTCGATAATTAATGGAGAAAGAAGGTGTTCAGCAATCATGGAAGACACGGAACTGATCAAAAAGCTCCCAAAGGAGTTCTCCATTATGTCCTGTGAGGCATATGCTATGCTAGAAGCTCTAACTCCCATCCAGACCACAAATATAACTCCAGCGGTGATCTTCTCCGATTCTAAATCCACTCTTGATGCGCTAACGAACGATACAAACACGAACGGACTAATCCATGAGCTCCAGACGAAATTAGCACATCTGTCCATTAAAAGCATTGACGTGACACTTTGCTGGGTTCCATCATATAAAGGTATCGCCGGGAACGATAAAGCTGACGAAGCAGCGAAAAGAGCCGCGAACCTAGAGAGTTTCGATACCTTGGAAATCCCCATTTCGAGTCTGGAGTTCAAATCATCGTCGCTAAAGACCTTACGTGAAAAATGGAACGAAGTATGGACCACATCGGAACCAACCAAACTCCATCGAATCAGAACAGACATCTTCGAAAAACCCCCAGACATGGACCAGAGGAAATCCCAATGCGCTCTCACGAGACTAAGAATCGGTCACACAAATCTAACACACCGATGCCTCTTTGGACGCTCTCCGAAACGAAGATGCCAAATATGCAACACAGTGCTGACTGTTGAACACTTTCTTATCGCTCAACACGATATTCGATTATGACACCGTATACCATCGACTCTGCGAAACTGCCTAAATAATGCCAAAATGTTCGAAAAAGTCATCGAGTTCTGTAAATGTATAAAGATATTCGACCAACTGTAACACACATTTCGAAAGTATGTAATTTACATGTATATAGTATGGTCGCTCATAACCTGGGCTGTTAATGCGACTTAAAATAAATGGAAAAAAATATATATATATTATCGGTAAGAAATTGTTACAAAACATTCTTTAAACTATAAATTGTTAAATATGAACCCATTGACATCATACTTGATCGATATTGTTATTTAGGTAAAGGAACAATGAATTTATACGTGAAATCAAAACCAAAAAAGTAAAAAAATCATATGCCAAGGACTTAAAGTTTGTTATGTGACGGTCCCATATTCCGAGTTAACATTTTTAGCGCAGGAAACTCAGATTTAATATTTTATCTAGACTCTCGGTAATCTTTGTGCCGTCAGCACCTTCCGTGCGAACGCTCGTGCTCTCACGGTAGCGGTCCAGCCCCTTCAACCGCGACGCGCGGGCAGCGGCCGTCTTATCGCGCGGAGGAATACTTTGACGCGCGCAGCAATAGACAAGGGCCCTACTTCCGTCAGGCCCTTGCATCAGTTCATCTCTACGTCCCGAACCTGTAAGACGTTCGCTCTCCTTCACTTAATCAATAAAACCTAGTTTTTCCATTCGGACTTATAACCATTTACCAATCCACCTTAACCATACCTGACGACTATCACAGTTGTCTGTACAAAAAAAGTTGTAAAAAAAACTTGAAAAATTAAAAGCATTGTTTTTTCCAAAAAATGTTCATCAACATAATCGCTTAAAACAAAAATCGGAAAAATGTTTTGTAATGTCAGTTGCTTGGGCAGTCCAGTAGGTGGTGCTCCCGATACGCGATTGATGTAAACAAACGCGACATACGATTGATGTAAACCCGAAAATCGGCAGTTCGGCTCGAGCCGCGTGCCTGCAAGCACGGCACCACGCACACTTATCTCTGGTACAATAAAACCTTATAGTTTGATTATATATTGTGTTTCATTTATTACAATTGGCGACGAGGAGTATTCATTAACTATCGGAGTGAAACAGTGATAAGAGGTTTTGGAGTCGCAAGAGTGTCGGCACCAGCCCGCGCGAATGCCGGAGACAAGTGGCAGCGACGAGGAAGAGTTAGAATCTTCGCAAATCTACAAGCTCTCGAAGGTGGAACTCATCGAATGATTAAAAAACCGGTTGAGCATAATCGCATTATTGGAGTCCCTATCGGTGGACGCATTGCGAAAGCGGTTAGTCGGAGTAAGTAATCAGCAGCGCGAGAGCGGTGAGAAGGAGAGCGCGTCGACCAGGGAGGACAAAGAGCCCAGACGAGCACCGAGTGACGAGACGGGAGGGACGCAAGCGGGTGACACAGCCGAAGACTCACAGGTAACGGCGGAAGGAGTCGAGGAGAATAACGGAGCGGCTGAAGTAAACACCGGAGTCCCCGGAGTGCTGCGAACAATAATGGCCAAGCTAAGTAAGTTGGAATTCGCTCTTGGAGAGGACGACTGAGAAACATACGTCGAACGGTTAGAGTTGTTTTTCGTTGCGAATGATATAGCAGAGACCAAGAAGACCGCCGTCCTCCTAACCAAAATAAGCGCCGACACGTATACGCTGGTGCGGGATTTGTGTGCAACAACGAAGCCAAAAGATAAGACATTCGAGCAGCTCGTAAAGATAGTGAATAAACACCTGTGTCCGAAGCCCTCAGAGACGATGAAAAGGTGTAAATTTCACCTAGCGCGACAAAGCGAAACAGAGACAGTCGCCGATTTCGGAGCCAGGCTAAAAAAAACTAGCGCTGAACTGTAATTTCGCAGAGTCGCAAGGAGCGTTGCGAGATCAATTCGTGTGCAGACTGAAGGACCAGGAGACGAAGACAGAGCTATTCCGGATGTCGCAGCTCTCATATGATGACGCCTATAAATTGGCAACAGCGAGAGAGGAGGCGACGAAGAACGCGTCGAGCACGCAACGAATTATCGCGGGTAACTCGTCAGCGGAAGGCACGCACGCCGTGTTTACCCCAAAAAAGAAACAAACTCAGCGAGGCCAGCAGGGTAAACAGAAGAGGACCGATAATTCAAAAAACACAGAGAACCCACGAGCAGTCGACGGCCAGAAACCGCAGCTGCTATGTTATTCCTGTAATAAACCGAATCACATGGCAAAAAGCTGTCGCCTCCGATTCAAGACGTGCAACGCCTGTCAGCAGAAAGAACACGTCGAAGCGGCATACAGGAGCAAGACATCAGGTCAGCGTCAAGTGCAGTACGTCCAAGAAAAAGAGGAAGCATCGCGTGACAGCCAAGAAGAATTTTTGTGGATAGATTCGAACGAACGGGAACCCGAGCCAAGTAAATTGTTCTATGTATCGAGCGAGGGTAAGCGTACCGACCCGCAATGTTTTGAACTTGCTATTAATGGCACCGTAAGGCTGTCGATGGAAACGGACTCGGGATCGTACGACTGTTATACATGAGGACGTAAGAAGAACATTTTTTCCCGAAACCCAGTTGACACCGCCCAGTTTGAATTTACGCTCAGTAGCAGAAATCGAACTCCCAGTATTGGGTAAACTCAATAACTTGCAAGTCACGCTTCAAGGGAAAAGTCGCAAGCTGGGATGTCATGTGGTCTCGGGAAAAGGTATTTCGATAGTAGGTAGAGAATGGTTAACGGCGTTCGGCCTGTGGCCATGCGAGGCGTGGAAACAGTTGGCAGGTCAATCGCAGCAGTCCGTAAGCAACATAACAGAAATTGAGGCGGTTGAACGCTTTGCAAAAAAGTATCCGATTCTTTTCGGTCCGAGCGGGGGATTATTTAACAAGGGAACGCTAAAATTGGTACTAAAAGAGAACACAAAACCTGTAGCCCTCAAGCCAAGGCACGTAGCTTTTGCGCTAAGAGATAAAGTAGAAGCCGAGCTAACAAGATTTATAAATTTGGGGCACTTGGAAAAAGTAGATGTCAGCGAATGGGCAACACCGATCATGCTACTCTTAAAATCCGACGGGTCCGTGCGCATTTGCGGTGACTTCAAACTCACCGTAAATCCTAGCTTAATAGTCGACAGACATCCCTTACCGCTAATAGACGAAATTTTTGCTAACCTGCAGGGAGGGCAAACCTTTTCACAATTGGACTTGGCACACGCGTACATGCAAGTGAAAGTAGACGAAAATTCTCGCGATTGCTTGACGATAGTAACTCATAAAGGGTTTTACTGGTACACGAAGTTACCGGAAGGCGTGGCATCGAGACCGGCAGATTTCCAGAAGAAAATGGAGATGTGCCTCGCGGGAATTCCGAACGTATCGGTGTACTTGGAAAATATTTTTTGTACAGGTAAAACGAAAAAAGAGCATCGTGAAACGATAGAGAAAGTATGCCAAACGTTGCAAGACTGTGGATTAAGAGTCAACAAGAAAAAGTGCGAATTTTTTAAAGAAAAGCTGGAAATTCTGGGGTTTGAAATAGATAAAACCGGGCTAAAGAGATCCCCCGCGAAAGTCGCACCTATGGTAGAAGCACCGCGCCCAGAAAACGCTAAACAGCTTGAGTCAATTCTCGGCTTGATCTTGTTTTACGGATGGCCCGCGCAGAAAAATTCGAGTGGACCACGGAATGCGATAAAGCTTTCAATTGGGTAAAAACCGAAATAGCATCGGAACGGGTGCTAGCCCATTATGATCCAAAGCAAAAATTAGTGCTAGCTTGCGACGCGTCGGGCTACGGCCTCTCAGCAGTACTTTCTCACGAATACCCGGACGGGGTAGAACGTCCGATCGCGTTTGCATCGAAAATAATCCCGGAAAAGGAACTAAACCGAGCGATATCAGACAAGGAAGCAGGGGCAATCGTATTCAGATTACGAACATTTTATAATTACTTAATCGGTAGAAAGTTTACCCTGAAAACAGATCACGAGCCGTTGACGTTTATTTTTGGCCCGCGAGCCGAGATACCGGCAACGACAGCGAGCAGGTTGCAGAGATGGTTGTATTTCCTTTCGGGTTTCAATTTTGATATCGTATACGTAAAATCAAAGCAAAACGGCAACTGCGACGCTCTCTCGAGACTGCCAATCGCTGATAGTACGCCCGTTTTTGACCAAGAATATTCGTCAGTCAATTTCATCGAAGCCAGATTAGAAATGATCGATGCTTCAAGTATTGCAGCGGAAACGGCTCGATGGTTGGCCAAATAAACCGGGGCTTACCCCCGAGGCAAAGAAATTCGAAGGAAAAAACAGCGAGTTGTCGACGGAAAAGAAATGTTTGATTCGTGGCGATCGTATTGTGATCCCATCGGCGTTTCGAGCGGCGGTGTTAAGCAAACTACACGCCTCACACCTCGGCGCGATAAAAATGAAAATGATTGCGTGTTCATATGTTTGGTGGCCGGGTATAGACGAGGACATCGAGAACGTGGCGAACGCCTGTAGAATCCGCCTGGAAGAGCGAAAAAAGCCAAAAAAAAGTTCCACTAACACCTTGGCCGTGGCCAGACAAGCCGTGGACGCGCATTCATAGTGATTTTCTGGGCCCCATCGCGGGTCATATGTTTATGATAGTGCTAGATGCACACACGAAGTGACCGGAAGCCATAGATATGGGATCGAATACGCAGGCGGGAAAGGTTGTAACTGAATTTAAAAAAAACTGTTCGCGCGTTTCGGGCTGCCATGCCAGGTGGTCACTGACAACGGCCGACAATATACGAGTGGCGAATTCAGAGATTTCCTCGCACGCCACGGCGTGAAACAAACTTTCACTGCGCCATATCACCCGGCAACGAATGGAGCAGCCGAAAATTTCGTGGGCACTTTCAAAAACAAAGTCTCAAAAATAATGAAAGAGGGAGTACGCGGTTAATTTATTTTTATTTGATTTTCGCAGTATAGAGCACTGCACGACCAACCGCAGCCCAGCGTGGTTGATCTTCAAACGCGAGCTCCGTACTCGTTTCGACTTAGTAAAACCGAGCGTTAGTAACGACGTGGAAAAAAATGTGCAAAAACAAATAATCGCAACGGGCGGCAAGCGCCAAATCGCTGCCGACGTAGGCGACGTTGTCATGGTCGATGATCACTCGATTCGCAGCGCGAAGCGTGTGGAGGCCACAATTACAAAAAAGTTGTCACCAGTTTCGTATGAGGTAGCGGTGGACTCGTCCACAAAGTGGAAGCGTCATGTCGATCAAGTGATACCCATAAAAAATAGTTTCCGCCGTTCGGAGAGATTTCGGGCTAAGAATGTAGCGTGACGCTCTTGTGAAGGGGAGGAAATGTAATGTCAGCTGCTTGGGCAGTCCAATAGGTGCTGCCCCCGATACACGATTGATGTAAACAAACGCGACACACGATTGATGTAAACCCGAAAATCGGCAGTTCGGCTCGAGCCGCGTGCCTGCGAGCACGGCACCATGCACACTTATCTCTGGTACAATAAAACCTTACAGTATGATTATATATTGTGTTTCATTTATTACATGTTTCATAATATTAGTCAAGTAGGGGACGGGTTTAGCGCCGCCTTAAGGAATAAGCGTAGAATAACCGATAAAAGTACGGTACAGACTCAAACAAAAAAGTAACCATTCGCAAGCACAGGCAGCAAGGCCACGCGCATGCGCAGAGGTTGAAATATGGATATTCTTGCGGTTATTTTCACGGTATGAAAAGTGACGTGAAATTACAGTAATTTTTTGGATTATTTTTACGGTTGCTGAAGCTGCTAAGGGAAACACAAGTTTTTCAAATAGTGTACAGAAGACAACCGCGTAAGTTGCATCCAGATAAGTTTTACCGACCGGATGAGTTGGACACAGCACGGCCGGGTCATTTCCATAGACCTTTTCTAGGAGTGCGCCTGCATGGCGGGGAGACGAGATACCCCTTCCATTTCATTATCTGCCTATCAATTCGTTCCTGTTCCAAGCTTTTGTACGGGAAGGGAGAGTAGGCCGGTACTAAGGCACGTAGTGGGGAATCCAACTTATCCGATCGTGCCTAATTGGGTTGATTCCCGTGCATACAACCCCATGATGGGTGATCGGACGTGGCCAATAGTTGTGCGAAGCTTGGTGCCGATGTTGCCACCATAGGCATGCGAGCTTGGCCCAATCATCGAGGGAGCCTTGGTTGATAAGTACTTGTTAATATTGGCAGCCATGATTGGCCCCAAGGTCGATCAAGATGATCGGCCAATAATTGATTTTCTTACTTTTTTTTTAATATTGTTAAAATTGGAATGTCTCGTTTTTTATTCTTCGCATGTCTGCAAGACATATTTTATGTATTTTCTCTTGCGAGAACTCTCAAAGCGATTGTACTCAGTCAATGTATTGACAATACATATCGCATATTGGTATGTCAATGCATCTATTGACTACAGAGTAAGGAATCCAAAAATAATACGCATTCGTTGCGAAAGTTCACAAAGGTGTCATTTCACATGCTGTTATATTGACGCACGGGTACACTTTCGCTTGCAAGAAACTGTAGCGCCTTTAGCCTTCATGCTGTCACCGTATTTGTACAAGTCAGCCGCCAATCAGAATGGAGAATGGAGTCCGCTACTGGCTTCGCGTGGCGATCGATCTATGCACTTTATCATGTGTAATTCTTTCTCCCCATTGGCATAAAAGCTTTATCGATTCTTTACCGTTTAAATCTTAAAACATCCATAAAAAAAAGTTGTTAAATATTTGAATACTCTGTGCGGTGATGGTTCCCGGTTAATTACCGGTGAAACAATTTGGGTTAACGCCATCTAGCGGCGAAAGCCGCTATAATTGATGGTCCAATGTCAGCGTCACATCGATAAACCGATGATTGGCGAGTCAATACTTGGCCGAACATTGGCCTCAAATCGACTAACCAACAATTCGCGAGTCAAACGCGGCCGAACATTGGCCAATTGTTGGGAAAACGCCGATAGCCAGGCCAACATTAGCCCGACCGTTGGCCGCGTCCGTTTCATCAGCAAAACCTACATGAGACTTACGCGGTCGCCCACTGGAGATGAAACTCGATAATCCACGGATTCCGAGGTCACGGCTTTCGAATTAGTACCAGTCAATATTACGAGATTAGAAATGTCATATCTAACATGACTGACCAAATCGGAAGAATTTTAAAAAATCCCGATACAGAAATATTTAAAAATCAATCAAATTTAAATTGGATAAAGAAATTTGAGGAATAAAAAAGATTCGAATATCAACATTTTTTAATTTTATTTATAGAACGTGTAGCGAGAATTTTACCTCCCGTACATTTTGGCCCCAACTCCCAATGACCGCGCCCCCTGCTCGATCCGCGACTTTGGTCGGTGCCGAATCTCGGGGCTCGAACCCACGACGAGATCTCCTAATTTTTTCTAATACCGACCGAACAAAGCCGTCCCCGCGTGGCAATGTGGAAGCCACTATCTCGTGCACGATTGGGCGCCAGGTACCTCGGTACCACCGCTCGGCAAGCGGCATATTTATTTAAGACGCGCGACGAGTTACGGGGACGAACGAGGGAAACGGGTAAGGCGAAGCTGGCGAGACTCCGGCTAGCTCAGCCCACCTGGGAGAAAGTGGTAGAGGGGGGTGGACGGGCGAGTGACTATACGCAATATCAATAATTAATATTTTATTCGTCGTTCGACAACATAATTTCAGAAGCAGCAACTCGTAGACCAAATTTATTATAAATACCGGATACAGTCGAAAATTACCCTAGCCTCGCGGCGCACAAGAGAAGCGATAATGCCGAGTCGGGGATATAGTCGTGGTGAAACTATTGTGGGGGATTACACGTAGCCAACGGGAAAAACGACTATTGCCAAAAATTAGATGTAGCCGAGGCGAAATAAACTATTGTCAAAAAGGAATGTAGCCGAAAAGGTAAACTATTGTCGAAATTAAATGTAGCCGAAAGAGAAAAACTATTGCCAAAATTAAATGTGGCCCAAGAGATAAACTATGGTCAAAATTAAATGTAGCCGAAAGAGAAAAAGTATTGCCAAAATTAAATGTAGCCGAAAATTACATTGCCGATATTACAGGTAACCGAGACGGAAAATACGGTATTTACTACGACGAACAATAAGCTCAGAATTATTCAAGAAAAATAACGTCATAAAAAAAAGTGTTGCGATTGCCAGATAAATTCCATCCTTTATGTAGCCGATTCACCGTTACGCGGGAAGCGAGAAAGAATACAAAGACCAACGCTCGCTATAGAACGCCAGATAGCCGAAGTAAACGAAATGGTTCTCGGAACGGGCCGCCCGATGTAAACACGGCGCGCCCGTGACCTTTTACGTGCGATATAACCAACATCGGCCGAACGGCCTAACGAACGCCGGACGACGCGCTTGCCGTCCCTTCATCTCGCATGGTGAAACATTGCCCAGATAACCGGCGAGATCGCCTAAGACACGATATAATAAAATTCGCGAGATTTAGCCGATCGCAATAGACGAAGGTGACGAAAGTCCCCTCGCTGGTGTTTGAAAGAAAATTCGCGAGATATAGACGATCTTCGAAATAAAGTTCGCGAAATATAGCCGATGTTCGAAATAAAGTCGCGAGATATAGCCAGCTAATTAAGAATTGCGATACGCGGTATAGAGCCCAGGATAGAATATAGCCGAAAGAGACGCAAAGTTAACACAAATAGTAATAGATAAGGCCAAAAGATAAAGGGAATAATAGCCGGAAGAAAGATAGCCGAGAGAAACACAAGTACAATGAATAGGACGGAGAAACAAAAGAAAAAGACCAGCGCAAAAGAACCTCGCCGGACACGCTTCGCCGGACTCAACACGTCGCCAGAGACGACAAAACGAGAATTTTCCAAGAAGCTATATAAACGCAAAAGCAAGGCAATAAAATGACTCGAAATAAAATAATTGGGTCCTGGCTTAGCGCCTCCGGCGAGCACAGAGTACAGAGAGAGAGACGGAGCTTACCCGGCGTGTGTCCAGCCCGGGAGAATAATCCAGCGAATCGTCAACAACACCGCTCGACACCAAACTCGATCACCGACCGACGAATAAATTATGGCTCTCCCGGGTCTGACCACGCGAGCGCTTCCCCCTCTCTCGCGACTCCCGAATCTAGCCTACGCTGAACGGCTAAGACGGCGGAAAATCGGTTCTGCCTCCGCCCGCTCCCCGCTACCCGCGAGAATCTTCCGCTCGCAGCGATGAGTGTCGATATCCACGGACTCCTTCCTCCCAGGATCCGGTGGGGCAAAATGAACATGAGGGGAGGCCTCCCTCGCGAAGTGAGGCGTCCCCCTTCCTCCGCGGTGGGGCCACTCGATACGCCACATAACTGCACCTCGATGTGCATTTTTCCCTCGTAATCCCTGCAAGTAGAGGCGCCGTGATGAGCGGACCGCGGCGTCCGTGAATCCGACGGGACAGGGACGGCTCCAGGCCGTGTAGTCGGGAGGGACGGGAAACACGCTATCTTGGTCACTACCCGCGTCCCTCCGGCCCCTAGTCCGCGGAAGCGGATTTTCGGCTTCCGCCTGCTTGTCGAACGAAAATGGGCTGGGGCAAAACGGTCCGACGGTTAAATCGGAGAGTCATGCGACTCTGGTATGGCCTAAAGAAAAACTTAAAGACACAAAAAAAAACAACGGGTCGCAGATGTTGCGAATAAAATGCAATTAAAGGAAATTAATAAAATAAAGAAAAAAATAAAATCCCTCGGCGAGTCGACGATCGAGCCGGCTCGACGAGCGGCGTCCTCAGGGCTGTAAATCCGGCCCACTGCTCGACCAAAACCGTGCGTAGTGACG
>JAPYZD010002636.1:0-20602 GCA_030522725.1 Ichneumoninae sp. B BG-2022a
ACTCAATTCTCCAATAACTTTTGGATGGTGGCGATGGTGGTACGTGGGGCAAAACGGGTTTGAAAATCCGGATGTATCGTTGGGACAAAATGGGGCATCAAAAGATCATTGGAAAATTGAGTTTTGCCCACGCTGTCCCGTTTTGCCCCGCTGTGCCATTTTGCCCCGGTCTCCCCTACAGCAAGACATACACAATTTCCTATGCTGAAAACGGTCAATTTTCAAGATTTTTAAAAAGGCACCAGTTTTATGTTTTTCGTGCGGAAGTGGGTAACTTGAAGCGAATGGCGGTGCCAGAAATTGGAGATCTCGAAAAAAAAATTTCGCCATTTTGAAAGTGGAAAAATGAGAAGGGCCGTTAATTTTAACCATTTTTCCGACGAAAATGGTTAAAAAAAAAATGTTTAGAATTTTTTCGGCAATAAAATCTGTTGGGAAATATGCCACTTGAAAACAATGGTGGCGGTTTTAATTCGATATCTCGAAATTTTTGGAAAAAAGTGCAGTTTCGCAAAATTTAACATAGGATTTCCTATCCTAAAAATGGCCATTTTTGAAAATTTCAAAAAAGGTTCCCGTTAAACAAAATTTAACATAGGATTTCCTATCCTAAAAATGGCTATTTTTGAAAATTTCGAAAAAGGTTCCCGTTGTACGTATTTTGTGTGAAAATGGGTTACCCAAAGCGAATGGCGGTGCCAGAAATTGGATATTTCGAAAAAAAATCCAATTTTTATATCGCTTTCTTATAAAAGTTAGAAGTTGAAACTTTCATATTGCTTTCTCATAAGTTTCCTTTATTCGGGAAGCTTCCTCTATGAGGAAGTCAAAAATACAGACAATGCTTCCTCATAGAAGAACTTCGCGAATGAAGGAACCTTATGAGAAAGCGATATAAAAATTTCAACTTCCAACTTTTATGAGAAAGCGATATGAAAATTTCAATTTTCAACTTTTTTTTATATAAGACCATCAAGGACTAAAGAATTTATTGAAGTACATCGGTACAAATTTGCACAAAAGTCGATCGTCCTCGTTAATTGGTAATAGAAACTATATCTTTTTATTTAATTTTTTTAGGGATTAAAGGATTACAGATTTACTTACCGATAGAGTTCCCAATGAATTTTCCATTGAATTTAATTGAATTAAAGAAACGAACGATAAGGCTCGATTACGTAGCAGCGGGGTTTTCATGTCTGCCGGGACGTTGGCTGGCGCCTTCGTTCGGCAAGAGTAATCAGCGAAATTGCAAAACGTTACCGTTATCTCGAAGCTAGACTTATTACACGCCAGGTAAGTAGGTACACAATCTGATTAGTGAACGCGAGAACTCAACGATGGCCCCGCGGATGAGCGATAAAAAGGAAGGAGAGGAAAAAAAAAGAAACAGAGAAGCGAATTCATTAAAATGCCCCGTTCCGTCGGCGCATCCTCTTTCCCGCTGTCTCATGCCCGGCGCGGTCCTATCGCAATAATTCAAACGGGAAGGGACTGCCCGAAGCACTTCCGGACTTAAAAAAAACAATAATAATAATAGTAATTTTTAAAAACCGAGTTCCTAAATTTGTCTACATTGACCAATAAAATCAAGCGATTTTCTCTCCATACCGGAACACCCTTAAGGTGGGGATAAAGATCAACGTAACCTCGGAATATTTTCAAACCATTTTTCTCCGAAACGGTTACATTAATATAAAAAATGAATTGCGCGGCCAACTGCGTATTTGATTAACGCGGTGCACCGCACAATTCGTTTATCATTTTAAAGGCTCGTTTTTCTGAGTTAAATGGATTCAAAATTTTAACTCTGTCTCTCGCACTCGCAATAGTTTAGCAAAACTATTTTTACGAAACTTCGTATTTCGATTTAACGAAATTATTTTTTTACCGTGCAGATAGAACTTGGGTTTCAAGCGAGAGGCGTTTGGACTCCCCTTAAGAATAAATTCTACACCGTAAAAATAAATTGTAAATTTAATGCACTAAAACTCGAAACTCGCTAACATTATTTACATTAACTGAACATTAATGCACGTTTGCTTGTAAAATAAAAACACCACATATCAAAATTACAAATCCTTTGTTTGAAATTTACAAAAACCTTCACGAAAAATCCAAAACATACTGTAAAATCCCAACGCGCTTGTGAAATATCAGAAACAGTTTATGTAAAAAAAATCTTCAACAACTCCTTAATTTGCACCCAAATTTATATTCACAGTCTAAAGAATTTCCGACCCGATTTCTTTTCATAAAAAAAAAAAAAGCCTTTTCACCCGAATCCGATGAAACTTTCCCTCCCTCACTAAGAAACTACCTCTCGTTTTAAGTCCCCTCTAAGGCCAGGTGTGGGGGGGAGGGGGGGCGATGAAAAACCGTATCATTGTGAAAGCACAGCACGAATCGTAGCAGGTCGGGCCTTCCGTTGTGCGTCAGCAGTTCGAGGGGCCGCGGGGGCCGCGCCGAAGACGCTTGGCCTGGCGGCACGAGGTGCATCCACATGGTACCTAGAGAGCTCTCTGTACATAACGCATGCAACAGGGGGAGAGCCGCCCGTTTGCTCGGCATAAAGCAGTGCCCTCGCTAGGAAATAAGAAATTTTCTGAGATGTGCCGAGAATGAGGGAGCCCAAGAGGAAGACGGAGGCGGGGGAGGGGGGAGGGCGAGGGGGGGGGGGAGAGAGAGAGAGCAATGAGCGAGGGAGGAGACCTCTAGCCGAGCGGCGAACATAGTTAATTTAGATTGTATCGCGTGAGAAGCAGGAAATGACGAAATATCCTGAGTGCCGAGTTACACCGCGAACGAGCCGCCTCCTTGCTCGCCTCCTGGATATACTGTACCTATAGTGGTATTATAGAGTCGGTTCTCTCTTCGGGTTACAGTAGGTAGTACTTCCCTCCCCCGCCTCCTCCTTCCGACGAGGAGCACTTCTCTCCGTAGCCGACGTGCTTCTCTCCTCGACGAATTCTCTCGCGACCTCAACAGCGCGCCTACCTGCAACTACCTGCTGCCTGGCGTGTGGCTCTCGCGGACGACGACGAGGAGGAGGACGACGATATGAAACCGTGCGTTACCGGCTCACGCGAGGGAATGACTATCGTACGGGCTCCTCTACCTTCCACCTTCGACCCTCTTTCCCTCGTGCGTTTCACTTCGGTACTCGCGGCCTCGGATGGACGGGAGCTTTAAAAGAAGACGTAGAGCCGATCGAAAATATTGCAGCGGTTTAGTTGGTGGGTTGGTAGTTTTGAAGGTGAAGGTGGCTTTTGTGGGTTCTACCTTAGACTTTTTCTGCACTGATTTCAGTTCAGCTTTAAAAGAAGACGTAGGAACAATCGAAAATATTGCAGCCGTTTAGTTGGTTGGTTGGTAGTTTTGAAGGTGAAGGTGGCTTTTGTGGGGTCTACCTTCGACCTTTTCCGCACTGATTTCAGTTCGGTACTCGTGGTTTCGGATGGACGGGAGCTTTAAAAGAAGACGTAGAGCCGATCGAAAATATTGCAGCGGTTTACCTGGTGGGTTGGTAATTTTGAAGGTGCAGGGTGCTTTTGTGGGTTCTACCTTCGACCTTTTCCGCACTGATTTCACTTCGGGAGCTTTAAAAAAACATAGAACTGATCGAAAATATTGGATCCGTTTACTCAGGCGATCGGTAACTTCGCCGGTAAAAATACCTCTTCCACATTCCACCTACGACCTTCTTTCCCTCATTTATTTCGGATACACGAGAGCTTTAAAAAACATATATCCGATTGAAAATTTTGCTTCGATTTACCCAACCGATCGGTAACTTCGTTAGTACAGATAGCTTTTCTACCTTCCATCTACGACCTTCTTTCCCTCATTTATTTTGGAATTCGTATCCTCGGATACACGAGAGCTTTAAAAAAACATACACCCGATCGAAAATATTGCTTCGCTTTACTCGGCCAATCGCTAACTTCCCCGGTAAAAACAGCTCCTCCACCTTCTTTTCCTCACATGTTTCATTCTTTCTCTCACATGTGACATGTGACATCAGATACACACCCAGAAAAAAATTTATTTGACGGCCACCGTTTATTAAGATTAAGTAAAATATTTATTTGATCTGAATAAATATTTATTTAAATTAAGGCCATGTGAAAGATGTACCAGGTGACACATGAGTGCGACAGAGATACATGCATTTTTCGAATCAATGCCATTTAAAATCGGTTGACGTTTCAGATAAAATGAAAGCATCGTCGGACGCGGTATTAAATTGTACATCCGCTAATGCTTTGCTTTTTTCTGAAAAGACTACGATCTCTGAGTCGCATTAATTACAGATTTTGGTTACCGACTGAGTCGTTTCACAAGTCCTTAAGTAAATAGTTACTTAAATGAAATAAATATTTATTTAAATCACATAAATATTTTACTTAATCTTAATAAACGGTGGCCGCCAAATAAATTTTTTTTCTGTGCACCACAGCTATAAAAAAAGACACTCGATCGGTAACTTTGCCGATGAAAGTAGCGACTGACATGATCGGCCGGTCAAACAGCGAGTCTGATCGGCAATGCCGTTTTGGCGACGAATCTTAAAAATCCGGCCGATTAAATCGGCAACTTTTCCGTCTACAGGAAGCTTTAATTAGACGCGGTTTTAACGATCGGTCGTCTCGTTTGCGTTTGAGAATAAATGAATAAGGACGAATCGAGGACGAGGGAGAATAATTGATGGGACGCTCAGGGGAGAGAAGACTCGATGCAACGTTCTCCACGAGCGCAGCTCGAAACTCGAATTCAACGAGAGCTCTTCTTGGCGAACCGGGACCGGAAGTGACGCTGCGTTCGTTCGCCACGCCTCATCAAAGACGCGAGAGGGAGCGGAGAGCGAGAGACAGAAACTGCTTTGAGCGTTACAGGGTTCGTCATTTTGGGGCGTGACACGCCACGAGCACTGCACGCTCCCTCGCGCGAAGATCGCTCAGAGAAATCGATTTATATTCTACATTCACTGTGGTTAGACTGTCATTGTAAAACAAGTTCAATCATTGTTATCTTCATTATCCTCAATGCCGATCTCACAAAACTTGTAGAAAAATCATCGTGTTTTTAAATCCCCTTAAAGCCGCCTTTCAGGCTGACACAGTAACGAGAGAGATTGATTAATTAATTTTATTAATGATTTTTAAAATAATAATAAATACAGAAACAAAATAATAACTATAAAAAGAAATAGTTATAGGGGAGACCGGGGCAAAATGGCACAGCGGGGTAAAACGGGACAGCGTGGGCAAAACTCAATTTTCCAATGATCTTTGGATGCCCCATTTTGTCCCAACGATACGTACGGATTTTCAAACCCGTTTTGCCCCACGTACCACCATCGCCACCATCCAAAAGTTATTGGAGAATTGAGTTTTGTCACATTATCCCGTTTTGCCCCGGTCCACGCTCCCCTAGTATTCTCACCCCCATCAGATAACTACACTGAGAAAAAGAATGGGTAGTATTAAGCAAATGCGCGGTGACATACGTTCGAAGGTGTATTTTGTTGATGCAACAAAAATGTTTCTTTCAGTCAACAAATTTTGAATAAATGGAAGCAAATAGTCGTTTAACAAAACAATGCTTTATTTGTACTAAACGAATCACAGCTTTGAACGTATGTCACCGCAACTTTTGGTTAATACAACCAATTTTTTTTCTCAGTGTATATATCGCATGACTAAAATCAAAAAGACATATGCTCCGATTCCACATATGCAAGGTACGGCTCTTATCGTTTCGGCAACGCGACATGTTCCCGGATCGCCACGCCTCGCGATTGCGAACATCTCCGCGGATTGAAATTATCCCAATGTCGGAAGCATAACTCAGTTCGCCAACTAGCGTGCACATTGCTCAAATGTTTAATTGGGCGAGCAGGAGTGTCCGGGCGCCACGGAAGTGGAACGGGCGACACGCCGCACTGAGGATACACCTCGCGAGGTAATCGTCGTGTTCTTGTATCGGGGTGAAAAAAACCCCGCCGAATGTATATGATCAAAAAAAAAAAAAAATGGAGGGAGGGTTTTTATTGGTGGCTGGTACGAGCATTACACGATGTAAAGCAGTCCTGTAGGAGTCGCGCGAATCTCGCCCAGGCCCCGATCGCGAGGAGGAGTCGGAGAATCGAGGGGTTCGCGAGAGAGCGCGCGAGATCTCGGGATGTATCGACGCTTCTTGTGCCTATTTGCGAGAGCAAGAACAGCTTGTATCTCCGCCTGCTGCTGCGTACACCCACGCTGCTCTACCTTCGGAGAGGCCTCTTCTTGTCTCCGGAGGTTTTCAGGCGCCGCGATCTCTTACACACATATGTGTATATCGCGTATGAGTAGATCGTGCATGTGTGTGTGTGTAAGTAGGCCTCCCGACGTCGTCGTTCGGGCGCGTGATACAACCGAGCGACCGACCGATCTTCTTGTGACTTTGACCGAGGGCGTCGAGGAAATTTAGCGGCGGGGTTTTGCGCTTAGTCTTTCAGGATCGATAACTAATTCGTCTAGTCGAAGTAATTCCGGTACCGAACACGAACAATGATTTTCTTTTTTTGTCCAATCGAGATTTTTTTTTTTTTTTTTGGAAACATCGTATGCGGTAACACCTCTTCTTCTGATTTTTACCGAGGATATCGAGGAAATTTAGTGCTTAGTCTTCCATGATCGATGCGACGATAACTAATTCACACTGTAAAAATAAATTGTAAATTTAATGTACTGGAACTTTACTAATGCTAATTTTACTGTAAAATTGCAACGCACATGTGTTTGAAATTTCAGAAACAGTTTATGTAAAAAAGCTTCCTGTACTGTTCGTTAATTTTCAAACAACATTTTTTAACAGTGTATGTATAGATTTTCTATTTTTTTTTATACGGGTAATTTTCATTCAAAGCAATTTTTTTTGCACGTCTACATGTCTGCCACTCACAACTCTAGCAGAAAACATCTCTCCGAATTGGAAAATCCTAAATCAGTCCCATATGCTACATTTTCGAGATTTAGGCATTCATAGCATATGGGAGTGAATGCAGTGCACTATATGGAAGTGAATACAGTACACTATATGGGAGTGAATACAGTGCACTATATGGGAGTGAATACAGTGCACTTATATGGGAGTGAATGCAGTGCACTATATGGGAGTAAATACAGTGCACTATATAGGGAACGTAGGGCAAAACGGGCCAAAAGAAATAGTAAATTTTCATTTTCGTGATGAGAGGAATAGGACAAAATATACCCAGCTTATCTCCGATAATAATGACAAAAACGGGGTACTGGGGAAAAACGGGTCACCAAAAGAAAGCTGGCTGGTTGTCGGCACTCATATATGAGTGCCGACAAGATACAATGTAAAAAAATGTAATGAAAAGAGATAATATCAAAAAGATTGGGGGTTTGCGAAGCGCGCGGTCATGGCTAGTGTATGTATAGAATTTCTTTCTTTTTATAGGTAATTTTAGTTTAAAGCAATTTTCTTTACAGGGAGAGGCAAATCTTTCCCCCGAAACCTCTTGTAATAAAAAACGACCAATTGCTCGGTGTCTAGCGGACGATAAATCGACTAATCGCCAGGCGTGGAGATCCGGGAACATGTCGCATTGCGGAAACCATAAGAGCCGTATCTTACGAGTACAGAGACGGAGCATACACCCTTCTGGTTCTAGTCATACGATGTGTGTATAATGTTTTTTTTTTTTGTGGCAAAAGTTCTTGGTCCTCTGATGAACCACGGAGGTGGACATCCCGGTGGCCGGCGAAGTATGCTGTCGTCGCGTTTGTATTACAGGCCGCGTTGACGGGAGCTCAGCTCGTAACTCGTATGGGCGTGGCTGCACGTAACGATGACTGACTTTCCGGTATTCGAGGATTTTCCTCGTGCATTCGCGGAGGTGCTTGTTCGGATTATTATCTTGAGGAATGTTCGGAAGAAATAAATGAAGATGTAAAAAAAATAATAAATAATGTAGAAGCACACATTTTCATGCTCTCCGCGCCGAACATAAATCGGCCGTAAGTTTCGGCCCAAAGTCCATTAATGGCTGTTAGGAATGCCGGACATTCCTAACAGCCATTAAAGAAATCTCATATCCTGTATAAAAAAAAAATTTTAATTCCAGCGATGCAAAAAAAGCATCCGCTTAAAAAAAAAAAAAAATTAGACAAAAATGCAACGATGCAAAACAAAGAAAAACATTCGCTTGTCTCACCATCAGCCCCTCGCGTCGATTTATCCTGCCCAAGAAATGAAACGGAGAAAAAAATGTAGAATTGCATTTTCATGTTTTCCGCGCCGAGCATAAATCCACAGTAAATTTCGACCCAAAGTCGAAACCCGACATTCCCAACAGCAATTATCGAAATCTCACATCCGGAATCAAAAAAAGAAAAAAAAATTCATCGGTGCAAAAAAAAAACAAAAACATCCGTTCATCTCACCATCAATTCCTCGCGTCGTTTTATCCTACAAAAAATGTAGAATTGCATTTTCATGTTTTCCGCGCCGAGCATAAATCCACAATAAGTTTCGACCCAAAGTCGAAGCCCGACATTCCCGCCAGCAATTATCGAAATCTCACATCCGGTATCAAAAAAAAGAAAAAAAATCCAACGATGCAAAAAAAAAAAAAAAAATCAAAAACATCCGTTTATCTCACCATCAAGCCCCGCGTCCATTTATCCCGCGCAAGAAATGAAACGAAGATTAAAAAAAAGACCACATACCGAGCTCCGAAGTGCTTAATGCGTGCTCGCATTCGCCTATAATACGATGAATGTTCTCTTATAGGGATAAAAGAGGCGCGTAACGAGCTGTAGGACTGCGCACACATATATATGCATACAGGGACGGTGGTGCAGAATTTTCTCGTTCTCCGTCGTGCATAGCCGGACTGGTACTCGATTGCGATTTGCGTATGAATCCCGAGCAGCCGCCGCGGCGCACGGTGGTCGATCGCATATAAAATCTGGCCTCGGATGCCGATAAGGAGGGCGGCCTCATGGACTGCTGCACCGAAGCCTCTCGCGCTCTCCTGCGTATATAGAAAAGTATAGAAGAAGCCTTCCGCACCGCTGCCGTTCCCTCTACCGGCGGCAGCGACTCTCCGCGTGGCCTCAGAGGGCATAGAATAATCCGCGATGTGTAGTTTTAACTCCTACACACATATGTACATATACATATATGTATATATATATGTATGCATATGTGTATGTATAGGAGAGCGCAGCATATAGTTTTAACTCCTCGGAGTTCCTCTGGCGTGTGTGCGTGTGTGAATGTGTACACGCAGCGCACGCGGCGAGATGCCGCGCGTCGATGTGGGGCTAGGGTTATTAGCCCAGAAAGCAAGGCCCCCGCTTCCGGTGCAGGCACTTTAGTTGGAGCGAGTTTCTTAACCCCTTCTTGCGCGACTCTCCCGTACCCGAGAGGTAGCACACCAAGTGCCTTTTGCCTAGCCTCGCTTGGCCCGGTGATGGCCCGCCCCCCCCCCCCCCCGCCCCTCCCGGGTCGCTTCAACGGCGGGAGGAGCGAATGCACCTATTTTCGACCGCAATGAGGACTTTGGGCGAGTGATTTAAAAAATGTTGCTCGAAAGTCGAAAGGGTTGATATTTTGTGTTGTTGCAATTTTTTTTTTCTTAATGGCGTCCGTAGCGGAGCTGGGCAGTATTTGAAGTAGTGGGTGCTTGTTTGGTTCTTCAAGTAGTTTTTAGTACTTGAAGTACTTCTTTGGTACTCCAAATACTTTTTGGCTACACGCTCGTATTGCAATTTTTTGACGAAATTTTTTTTCTCTTTAACAAATTAATTGCTACGTATTACGATGTTTTTTGCGCGCTGAACACGAATTAGCTGGCCTTTTTGGACTAAAGTCCAATGCGACATTAAGGGGCTCGATTTTATGCACGTTTTTGTGGACTTGCACCCAGAAAAAAAGTTTTTTTGACGGCAACCGTTTATTTGGTTCAAGTAAAATATTCATTTGATTTTAATAAAAATTTATTTAAATTAAGTAAATAGTTACTTAAATGAAATAAATAATTATTTAAATCAAATAAATATTTTACTTAAACCAAATAATCAGTAGCCGCCAAATAAAATATTTTATTTTATTTGGCCGTTAATCTTTTATTAATCTTTTATTAAGATTAAGTAAAATATTTATTTGATTTAAATAAATATTTATTTAAATTAAGTAAATAGTTACTTAAATCAAATAAATATTTTACTTAATCTTAACAAACGGTGGCCGTCAAATAAATTTTTTTCTGGGTGCATTAGCCGGATAAAATATTTTAGCCGGCTAGGCCGGCCTATCCGTACAGCCCAAGTCTATTGATGTTAATTCGTGCTCCTCCGAGAGCCAAGTGTCCCGCATCGGAAACAGGAGCGTTTACCTCATTCAACTACAGCCGTATCTTGCGCGGCTCTCCCTACTGCGCGGTAAGTATAGTGTAAATGCATAAAAGAGGATGCGCACCTTCCCCCACTTTGCGAAATTAACATTTTTTTTCTCTCCCCGTGGGGTGGTAGAGTCCCACGACCCCGCGGCTCTCCGGATCTTACGAAATTTGTCGTTGCATATGCATGCGCGATATCTCCCTCGAAAGATATGTCCACATCGCGGATTCTCCCATTTTACACACCAAATCCGAAACTTCGGTACTTCGGAAATATTAAAAAAATTTCTTGTTTACCTAGCCCTGGACCCGTATTACAATAAAATGTGCAATCGTTTCGCCCATTCAAACACCCTCCCTAGAACTCCCACGTACGAGAAATTTTATTTAATGACGATGATTTTTTTTTCTTGTTTTTTATTCTATTTTATTTCTTTTGCAATCAGTAGCATCGTTGCATATGTATATAGATTCACCATTTTACACACAAAATCCGAAACTTCAGTATTTCGGAAAGATTTTTTTTACTTACAGCATTCGACCGATCTTACAATAAAATGTGCGATCCTCTCGCCCATTCGAATTCCCTCCCGAGAACTCCCATCTACGAGAAATTATATTCAAAGACGCTGGTTTTTTTTCTTGTTTTTATATTATATTTTATGTCTTTTGCAATCAACAGCCTCGTTGCATATATATGTATATATAGAACGATATTCCCCTCGAAATTTGTGTCCACATCGCGGATTCTCCATTTTACACACCAAATCCGAAACTTCGCTACTTCGGAAACTCCCACATACGAGAAAATGTATTTAATGACGCCGATTTTTTTGTTCTTCTTTTCATGTCATACATTTTATTTCTTCTTAAATCAGTAGCATGTATCTGCGGCTGAAACGAGAGTGTCGGCACGCAATAAACCTAAGTCCGCCGCCCGCGCGATCCTTCCATTGGCCGGAATAGATTTTTTCTAGGGATAATGACGATTATTGTGCGACCGGATTATCGCACGAATCTACAACTGCTCTAACCGTGCCGTAATGCCTATCCGCGACACCACACGAGTTACGCGCACGTTTCCTACACAGAATCATATATTCGCAGTCCTCGTCTCTCGCCCTCTCTCGCCTGTTTATTCGCTTCTATATATAGTCAATTTTTTTTTTTTTTTTTTTTTCCTTATAGCCACGCAATTTTTCTAACGGTTCATGTCGCACCTGGGTGCGTCGGGAGTCACGAAGAAGTTGGAGGTCACTGTACCTTGAGTACCGGGAGCGCGCAGCGCGCGGACCGCTTTTGCCCCGCAATGCGGAGAGCGCGGAATGCCTCGAACGTATAAATTTTTGCCTCCTTATTTTGCAGCGCGAGGGCGAAGAGCGATGAAGGATAAAAAAAATGAAGAGGAGGAAAAAAAGCGGCAACAACGACGGGAAAAACTAACGCGCGTTAATCGCCCGCACCGTCCGCCAGACCGACGATCCTCGGGCGTGTACGCCTCACTCACGTTCTCACGCTGTTATCTTCGTTAATGACGTCACGGTATCAAATTTCTCAGGTTAACGAAGAAAACTGGTTGACGATATAATTACCCGGAAGACTGGGTATATATATGACTCAACATTACACCGTCTTATCTAATGATATTGTAACACGCGAAAAAGTTAATAATTATTTGTTAAAATTGCTTCAGGGAATCATTTAATCGGAGGGAGCTTGATGAAGCTCCTCGCGTCCAATCTGCACCTGAGCTATTTATATGGGGATTTTTTTTATTGTCGGATTATAATTTACAATGGAGCGCGATGAGCGAGGGAAACAGTTAAGTGGGGCCAAAGATTTAGTCGTGGGTGCGTGTTGTATGGTTTGTTGGACGTACGGACTGCGGGTATGTGGATGTGTTTTGTATAGCGGATCGTCTTCGTGCTCGACGTAGTGACCCTCTTCGTCACACATCGTGAGCTTACTCGGCTCCCGGCTTCGACACGGGTCACAGGTGAGGGATTCGCCGCAGTCCGGAGAGATCTCTTGAACTCACCGGGGACTGTAATACTCCGGGGCTCTCCGTCACAGTTAAATGTAGGTGGAGAACGGGGCGAAACGAACCAGTGACGTCAGTTCGAGATTAGAATTTTTTTCTATCGCGTCGTGTTTCTATGATCGGGTCATATCAATACAATTATTATTGCAATTTTATGCCTTGGCAGTAATTATTACAGCGTAATATTTGTCCCTATCGAAAACAAAATTTGTCCCTATCGAAGAATTTTCTTCTTTCATCGAAATTTCGTCCACTTTATACCGACATTCTTGTCTAGCGGTTCTGCGCCCACCAGCTTTGACGGGTCGAGACGTAGCGAAGAAAAATATGTATATATTATTCCTCCCCCTCGGTTATCCACATGGAAGGCGAACGGATGTCTAGTGTGTAAGTAACACCGAAAATAAAAATTTGAATCGATCACCTCTCCATGGCCGGGTCATATTCACCACTTCATACCTCGGTTAAAATTGTTATTAAAATATAATTGCGCCAATTACTGTTATTATAGTGCGACCGACAGTATTGGCCAGTTCATGTTCCAAAATTTGTGCCCATTCAAGATTTTTTTTTGTATAAAATTCGGCCACTTTTGTCTAGCAGTTATGTCTAGCAGTTTTCACGGGTTGACACGTACCGCCTACGAGAGTCGAAGAAAAATATGGATATATTTTTCCTCCCACTCGGTTATCCTCGTGGAAGGCGAACGGATGTCTAGTGTGTAAGTAACACATAAAATAAAAATTTGAATCGGTCACCTCTCTATGGCTGGGTCATATTCACCACATCATACCTCGGTTAAAATTGTTATTAAAGTATAACTGCGCCAATTATTGTTAATATAGTACGAATCGACAGTATTGGCCAGTTCGTGCTCCAAAATTTGTCCCCATTCAAGATTTTTTTTTGTAGAAAAATCGACCACTTTTTACCGGAGTTCGGTCACTTTTGTCTAGCAGTTCTGTGTCTAGCAGTTTTCACGGGTTGACACGTACCGCCTACGAGAGTCGAAGAAAAATATGTATATATTTTTCCTACCACTCGGTTATCCACGTACTGTAACGTGGAAGGCGAACGGATGTCTGGTGTGTAAGGAACCGCTAAAATGGTGTTCGCTCTTATCCGAGGATCTAGAGCGGCGATGCGAGGAGAGGCACGCGGAGGGCTACGCGCTCAGCCGAGGGGGCTGGTACGACGGCACTCTTCACCGAGGCTCCCGCTCGCTCGGTTGGCTGACTCCTTGGGACTCTTGTGCCTGCTTGGCTTTTGCTTCTCGTACGGCAGCGGCACCCATCAGCAGTTCGCTCGGTTAGTGCCGTTACCGGAAAGAGGCCACACGGGTTCGCCGTTCCTCGCAACTGTGGAAACCTCGAACTTTCCTCGTAATGAGAAATCCACAGTGAAAAATGACAAACGTAATTAAAGCGGTAGGCGCGCTCTGCGACGCGGGCAGGTCACGGATCCAGGCATCTCCCCTTGAAGCGTGCAGCGACTGCCACTCATCGCTAACATAAATTTTTCTTGCGAAAATTTACTGGGGCAAAACGGACCACTATTTTTTAGCAATTTTTCCCGAGCGACGATTACAAAAATTTCATCTGGAATTAAGGGTGCTGGTCCATTTCGCCCCTCAGACTTAGTATTAATCGCATAATTATTTTTATGACTTATTTAATGAGGTAAATTAATGAATATCTTTTTTGCGAAACGTTGAGATGTGATTATACCGGATTTTGTACATGTAGGCGGATCCAATCATCTCTCCTTGAAGCGTGCAGCAACTGCCACTGATCGCGAACATGCATTTCTCTTGCGAACATTTATCGGGGCAAAACGGACCATTTATAAAAAATTTTCCCGATACACGATAACAAAAATTACATTAAAATTAAGGATGCTAGTCCATTTCACCCGCCCCTCCCTAGACCCATTATTAATCGCAGAAAAGTTTTAATGACATTCGCCAAAAAACGTCATCTCGACACAGTGACACTTAATGAACATCTTTTTACCAAAACCATCTTTTTACCAAAATATAAAATCACCGAATTTTGCACAACACGATTTTGCTATGGATTTAGGATTAATCGCAGGTTCGTTTTAATCTCTGGATCTTCGGCGGAAACTTGTCCCGCTTAGAGTCGTTCTCTCGTCTCCCATACACACACTCACACGTATAAAAAATAGTTGGCCCCGTTGGTGGCGACGAGGAGAGGAGCAACAACGGAAACGGTGCGGCGGTACCGCAACATTTCACTTTTTCGCAACATCGCACGCCGCGCGGCCGCCTAAAAGTGTTGCACGACTTCCTAAGCGCGTCCGTTGCCTATATTACCGGAACGAGTACTCGTAAAAAAAAATGTAAAAAAAAAAGAAAAAGGAGATTCGAACGGTGCGTCGGAGGGCACGGCGGCCACACAGGCTCTCGTACCCGTAAGTTTTCCCCACTTAGGCGCGATCTCCGACATGCCGACAGATATGCGTGATGCCGATCATTACGCCGCCATTAAAATTACAATTTTCATTCATAATTCATTCAAGCTGTAATTACACGGTTCCTAACGCCGTGGGAAAACGCCCAGCCGTGCGCTAGATAGAGCCGGGACGAGAGAGTCTCGCTGTGCGATCTCCTCGGGAGGTTTTCCTGCTGCGCCGTTGATCGAACCACCCGTATTACGAATATCTATGCTACCTAAATATTTATTTATTTATTTATATTTTTATTTATTTATTTATTTATTTATTTATTTATTTATTTATTTATTTATTTATTTATTTATATTGTCCCCCCTTCTCAAAGCTACTGCCTTATAGCGGATCGGCTCGGTTAATGCGTAGTGACTAAATCCTCATTTTTTATTTTTTTTGTCCATTTCTGGTTTTTTTTTGTCCTTACGCACCGAGCCGGTCCCCTCATTTTGCGGCTGCAGCCGACTTCG
The DNA here is from genome assembly GCA_030522725.1 of Ichneumoninae sp. B BG-2022a. Taxonomy (NCBI): domain Eukaryota; kingdom Metazoa; phylum Arthropoda; class Insecta; order Hymenoptera; family Ichneumonidae; species Ichneumoninae sp. B BG-2022a. The sequence goes on from JAPYZD010002636.1 coordinate 15,398, forward strand.
CCGCTATATCGCATTGGTCTTAGTCTTACAACTAAAGGCATAGGGAAACTGCAGAAAACCTATGCCGATACAGTCTCGCCAGTTTCGCCGAGAATGTAAACATGGATTACAGCTATATACTGCGCTGTACGCGTGTGCGGACAAGTACGCGTGTGCCTCAAGTATATATCTGGAGCTATGTCCCACCCATTTTTATTTATCGACGAAACGACGACACCGGGAATCGAACCTCCGACCTACCGATGCTCCGGTTTATACGCGAGCGCGATAACTACTGGACCCAATTTTTTGATGAATATGATCACCCGATGATCCCATTAAAGTTTCGAGAGAATCGATCTAACCGTCTGAATTTTATGTCATTTTTAATTTCTTGAATTTTACTTTTTGATTTTAATTTTACTTGAATTTTTCTTTAATTTCTTGAAAAATTAGTACAGTATTGTTTTTATTATTACAGTATATTTTTTTTATTTAAAGAGGTGTTATCACCTGTGGTACACAAAAAAAATGCAAAAAGTGGTTTGTTTATATTTATTGGTAAAAAAGCAGTTTTTTTATGGTTGATAGAATTTAATTATTACGAAACTGTTATTAATTTACCGCTGGACAAATCTTTCGTCCGAACCCTCTTGTAACAAAAAGGCCCCGATTGCTCATCGTCTAGCGCACGATAATTGCGATCTGATCAGCCCCACATAGTTTTACAGCACATCAACCGCCCAATAAACAGAAAAAAAATCGGCAGTATTTTATTTATACTTCTCGGTTAAAAAATATAAAAAAATCTTTTTTATGTCTGATAGAATTATTATGACATTTTTTAAAATTTACTACGGGGAAACTCTTCCATCGAGCCCTTCTAAATAAAAGAGCAGACCAATTGCTCGGTGTCCAGCGTGAATCGGTCCCGATCACTCCCACATAGTTTGGTGGCGCATCAGGCACCCAATAAACAGAAACAAATCGACACAGCCAAAGAGACATATATATATATAAATGCATCTTTATATATATATATATCAATAGCAATAATGTGTATCGAGAGCCTATAGGGCAGCTTCCTTCGATTCGTTTTCGCTTTATCTCGAACGTTTCTCTCCCAAGACACCGGAGCTGCGATAGGAACCTTCCGGGCATTTCCATTCTCTAACTACACTATATAATACTCGACGTGTTTCACCAATACACAGTTTCCTCGGCACCTTTCCTGCCCATTACGATTAATTGCATCCTGTTCTCGATATTATAAAATTCTCGCCTCCCGTATGGAAAGAGTTTTCTCCCGTTTCCGCGAAAAAGGGTGAGACGAGCGGATCCAACAGGAGCAGCTGCGCGTGCACATCCAGAGCAACGGCAGCAACACATCAGCGAAAAAGGGATGAAAAAAAAGGCGGGCAAAAAAGAAATAAAGATCGCGGAGGCTGGCTTCCTTATCTCCGAAGGCATGGCGGTTTCGCACGCAAAGTCTCGAAGCTTTATTTATCGCCGGTCTCGCGGACACTCGTATAGAACGAACACAGCACTCGTGGCTTGCGCGCACCGCGGTTCCGCGCTGGTCCGGCAACGGGGAACTTTTTTCCTTTTTTTTCAATTTTTTTTTTTTACTTTTTTTTTTATACCGCGATTCCCGGTCTCTTCTTCCTGAAGCCGGGGCGCTTTACATTCCTTTTCGAAGTCTCCCGGGACCCTCGCTGCTGATACAGACCCGCGGGACTCTTATTTATGCACCGGACGCTTCTATACTGTAGCTGCGTACCTACCGTCAGCTACTATACGTCGCCTCAACCATCCCTTTGCAGCCCTCCTTCCCCCTACCACTCCGGGGCCCCCTTAAGGATCTCGACAATTTTAATTCACAATCGGAGCAAAGTATAAATTTTATTTAAAGTGAAACGATCGGTAAGAGTCTTCTCGTCGTGGGTGGGGCTCCTCGATCGAGGCGCAGGATAACACCAACCCTTATTAGAAATCACTGATTGAAATACAACTATAAAAAATCGCACTTTCATTTGATTACATTTGATTAAATTACTTTTCTTTATTTGCCGATTATTGATAGACGCAGTTTATACATCTGATTCATATTATCTATAGACGCAGCTACTATACGTCGCTTCAACCATCCCTTTGCAGCCCTCCTTCCCCCTACCACTCCGAGGCCCCCTTGAAATACAGCTATAAAAAAATCGAACTTTAATGTGATTAAATTCGATTAAATGTGATTAAATTTGATTAAGTTTGATTAAATTTGATTAAATTTGATTAAATTTGATTAAATTTGATTAAATTTGATTAAATTACTTTCCTTTATTTTCCTATTATCGATAAACGTAGTTTTTTAAATTCACAATCGGAGCAAAGTATAAATTTGATTTCCAGCGAAACGATCGGTAAGAGACTTTTGGTCGTGGGTGGGGCTGTTCGATCGAGGCGAAGGATAACTTCAACCCTTACTAGAAATCACTTATTAAAGTACAACTACAAAAAAATCGAACTGTAAATTACTTTTCTTTGCCGATTATCAATAGAAGCAGTTTATCAAAATAAGATGTGCCTTTCAATGAAATTGGAGATGATTAATAGTGTCCAGTAAAGAGCGATATCTATCCGATATAGAATGACTTTTAGCTAGAATACGTCGCTTCAACCATCCCTTTGCATCCTTCCCCCTACCATCCCGGTCTCCCGCATGGATCTCGACAATTTTTATTCACGATCGGAGCAAAGTGTTCAATTTTCCAGCAAACGATCGGCAATAGTCTTTTTGTCGTGGGTGGGACTGCTCGATCGAGGTCAATAATAACGTTAACCTTACTCAGAATCACCGATGCAAGTGCAACTATAAAAATCGATATTTAAAAATGAACATTTTTTGCCGATTATCGATAAACGCAATTTATCGAAACAAGATGTAACTCTCAATGAAACTGGACACAATTAATAGTAGCCGGTGAAGAGCGATATCTATCCTATATCGAGTGACTGGATGAAATTGATGCTTCGCATGTGTGGCTCAGCTCGGCGCGAAACAGAATCCAAGATCGTCTTACCGATCGATAAATCGATCCCGATCGAAAACTGATATTTCACTGTGCGCGCGCACGCTGCCGCTGCTCGTCGCGTCGCTCGAGCACTCGCGGTGGGTGGAAAGTCCGTTGCTCGGGTATAGAGATACTCGGTATTTCATTATCGTTAACATTCAGCGCGCGCGATGCGAGGATGATATTTAAAAATTGAAATAACCCCTTGCATATATTCATGCGGGCAACATTATCGAGGACGCATCGAACTCCCGACCGACAGGAATATCTCAGTGATGAATCATTTTAATCGTATTCGGATAAGAAAGTCAAGCGTCATCGTCGAGAAACTCCAAGTTCGGCGTCGTCGTTATAAGTTCCATCGGTTCAGTATTAGTCGCGACCCAACAGTCAAATTTCATTTCGGATGGAAAATTAAAGAATAAAAAAGAATTTTTTTTTTTTAATTCTTCGCCTGTACTAAATTTCCATCGAAAAGTTATTTGTCTATCTACACATCATCAAAGTTACTAATCGACAAATTAAAAAATGACCGCCGTCACAAATCACGAAATTTAAAAGTGGCCAATGTCACAAATGATCAAATTTAAAAATGGCTAATCACAAATGACCAAATTTACAAATTACCAAAGCCGCAAATGACCAAATTAAAAAATGGCCAGTAACAAATGACCAATTAAAAAATGTATAAAGTCGCAAATTACCAAATTAGAAAATTACCAAAACCCCAGATCACCAAATTAAAAAAATAACCAAATTTATAAATTACCGAATTACCTAATTTGATAGATTTTTTCTTTTTCAAGCTCCGGCTTCCGAAATGACAAAATTAGCGACGTGAGAATCTTCTGGCGCCACCTCTCGCTAATTAAGCCAAGTGAAACGAAGGAATCGTCCGGCCTCTCGCGATGGTCTGCACGCGTGCCTGTACGACCATTTTTTTTTCCTCTTTATTTCATCCCACCTCTCCGGCTCGCTCTTTCGTCCTTAAGATTATCAGGTCTAACCGAGCGAGCTTTTCCACGGAGGTCTCATTCCCTTAAGGTTCCGGCCCCGAGATCCCTGTCAGTTATTGACCGCTCGCTGTTTAATTAACTAAACGCGGCGCAACGTTCGATAAACGGCACGTATCGGCAATAAACATAGTTCTGCCTCCAACGCTGACCGATAACGCAGCTCTTGTATCGAGTCGTCGATGTTTTCTTGCCGGGCGCTGCTTAGCCGCCGGCGGAGACCGTACTATATACGACGAGAACGCACCTTTACGCCCACATTCTCGCGCACTCTCGCGAACGTCAGTACGGAAGAGGTTATATTTTCTAGAATACATATGTGGCTATTGTACATGCCCTTGTCGTGGTGCAAACGTCGGCGCCATATGTGTATATACATATATATATATAAGAAAATAACTATCGCAAAAATGAATAAAAAAAGAAAATGAAAAAAAGAAAAAATGGTCCTTTAGTCCCCTTACGAGCTGAAAGTTTGAAGATCATCCTTCATCAACCTACGTATGTAACATTTACCAGCGCAGTGGTAAAAGCTAGCTAATAATGTAGTGTACCTGAGAGAAATATTGAATTTTCTGGTATATATATGCGGTTATTGTACATACCCTTGTTCTGGTGTAAACGTTGGCGCCATATGTGTATATATATAACAAAATAACTATCGCAAAAATGAATAAAAAAAGAAAATAAAAAAAAAGAAAAAAATGGTCCTTTAGTCCCGCTACGAGCTGAAAGTTTGAAGATCATCCTTCATCAACCTACGTATGTAACATTCACCAGCGCAGTGGTAAAAGCTAGCTAATAATGTAGTGTACCTGAGAGATATTGAATTTTCTGGAATACATATGTGGTTATTGTACATACCCTTGTCGTGGTGTAAACGTCGGCGCCATATGTGTGTATATATATGTAACAAAATAACTATCGCACAATTGAAAAAAAAGAAACAAAAAAAATTGTCCATTAGTCCCGCTACGACCGAGCTGAAAGTTTGAAGATCATCCTTCATCAACCTACGTATGTAACATTTACCAGCGCAGTGGGAAAAGCTAGCTAATAATGTAGTGTACCTGAGAGAGATATTGAATTTTCTGGAATACATATGTGGCTATTGTACATACCCTTGTCGTGGTGTAAACGTCGGCGCC
>JAPYZD010002637.1:0-23430 GCA_030522725.1 Ichneumoninae sp. B BG-2022a
ATTTTTTCCGATTTTTATAACATTGGGAAGTGTTTGCAATTCTTGCCCGAATTTCTCGAATTTAGGCGGAATGAACACCACTCGCTCCAACCTCCTTAATCGATTGGCAACTTTAGCCCCTCCGTATTTCGATCAATTGTACCCAAACTCTATTTGCATTCACTACATTCACTACAACCAAAAAATTCTTTTCGCATTTTTTACAGAGTACTTACTGCTCCCAACACATTCAGAAAAACGAGAAGGATAACGAACTGACGACCCTGTCGGTATATCGTCGGGTCTACGTGAATCGCGACGAGAATCGTCAAGTGGCCGCTGTGATGCATCACTCGGAGCACAATCATCTGCTGCGTGTCGGAAGTTTGATATTTCTAAGCGTCGGTCAGCTTCTTCCGCATCAACTGGCAAACTTTCACACGCCGAACTACATATATCCAGTCGGTTACAAGATCGTCCGATTTTACTGGAGCATGAGAAGGCCGAACAAGCGGTGTCGTTACGTGTGCTCGATTCACGACGTCTCCGGCCGTCCGGAATTCAGAGTCCTCGTCCAAGAGCCGTCCCAGGAAGACGTCGAGCTCCGGGACGCGACGCCGCGAGCAGTGTGGAGCCGAATACTCGAGCCACTGGCCGAATTGCGAAGAACAACTCACAGCGTCCAGCTTTTTCCGCGTTACGTGTCCGGCGAAGATCTTTTCGGACTGACGGAACCGGCGGTCGTTCGCGTGCTCGAGAGTCTTCCGGGTATCGACACGCTGACCGATTATCGTTTCAAGTACGGAAAGAATCCACTGCTCGAGCTGCCGCTCGCTATAAATCCAACGGGAAGCGCCAGGACCGAGGCTCGCCTCAGAAATCAATTGCCCTGGAAGAGGCCGCACACGCAGAGAACGGCGTCCTCGGCGCGCGCGACTTTCGTGCCAACGGCATCGGTGGCCGGAGAAGTTGCCTGCCCATACTCGAAACAATTCGTTCACTCAAAGAGCTCGCAGTACAAGAAGATGAAGCAGGAGTGGCGCAACAACGTGTACCTCGCGAGATCCAAGATTCAGGGATTGGGTCTGTACGCCGCTCGTGATCTCGAGAAACACACGATGGTCATCGAATACATCGGCGAAATAATACGCACCGAACTCTCAGAGTTGAGGGAAAAGCAATACGAAGCTAGGGTATGTATACACGATTCGTTCCGAATATCAAATGTGATGTGCAGTCAAGGTTAAAATAAGCTTTCTTCGTGTCGTGTGCTGTTATGGATTGAACGAAGCTGCCGAAAATGCCCTAGCAATTAATGATAACAAAATGAATATCCAGGCCCATTCTCATTGAGTTGTAGCGTTGAATTAAATTATTGTTTATTTCTTGTTTACAGAACCGTGGTATCTACATGTTCCGTCTAGACGAGGAGAGGGTGGTCGATGCAACGCTAAGTGGTGGACTCGCCCGTTACATCAATCACTCCTGTAGTCCGAATTGTGTCGCTGAAATCGTCGAGGTCGAACGAGATCTTAGAATCATTATCTTTGCGAAGCGAAGAATCTCACGTGGTGAAGAGGTAAGTGTCTCGATCGTTACACATGATCGATGCCCTTAGACACAAGAACAAAGTTTGCCTGCGTTTAAGGGCATGCGAAATATCTCACGCCTTTAAATGCACGTAAACTTTGTTACTTATATTTTATTTTGATTTATGAGAATTTTGAAGAATACGATTAGTTTGTTCTTGTTATCTGCAGTGAAAAGGTCGCGGGTGACGAAATTCTATCGAAATCAAAAACAATCGAATTCCAATGTTGTCCTTTTTTAATTCATGCTCTCTGAGCAGCTTTTGCCGGCGAATAACTAAACTCAAGCCTGTGATTATGACCTGCGACGTTAAAAAAATACGATGGCCAAATATAAGCTTTACGGTTTTTACAAAATCAAATTCGGACGAAGCATTAAATAGAATTTTTGTTTCCGACACTAATTGTTGTTTGTATTTGTGTTACAGCTGGCATATGATTACAAGTTTGATATAGAAGATGACCAGCACAAGATAGCATGCGCCTGTGCCGCGCCTAACTGCCGCAAGTGGATGAACTAAAGAGCTCGATCCACTGTTGTTATTGTTGCTACGTTATTGGGTAGGTTTTACATTGAAAGAAGAAAAAAATATATTATATATATACATATATATATATGATGACGATAGACATATTATTTAATTTGTAAAGTGCCATTGCAGTTTGACTAATCGATTTATAGTGAAGTTGGTGCTACGCCATCACAACATTCCTCCAAAGTTGTACAATATTAGTTTTACTTTACGAACCAGAAAAGAAGAACATTGATCACGTGTATATTATTATGACAGTCGTAGAACACGCGACGAGGAGACGTAAGAAAAAAGAAAGAAAAAAAAGCGAAGCAAGCAAATTAGTGGGTCGTGTATATGTATACAAGAAGTTTGTATCTTTGTATGTTGAAGAGTGGAAAGCCAGTTGAAAAGGGTCGACCACGTTGTATTATAGAACGTTTATTAATTATTATTATTATTATTATTATATTATTATTATTATTATTATTATTATTATTGCATATACATTGCACTGTGTCTGTACATAAGTAGAAAGTCCAATATTATTTTGAACCACCAGAAAGTTATGTAAAATAACAGTACCTAATGTAGAATTGTATACAATTATAACTATTTGATTATACGATAATAAATCGATATAAAAATCTTATACGCCTTCTTTTCTTTCCTCGTAGAAACAAGGAAATCTTGAGTAGAATTTCATTTTCGCCAAATAGCAACTAGGCTGCAAAACAAAACGTCCCTTCTGATTTGAAAATCTTACTTTTCAACCGTAAGTGACGTCATACCGGAAATACGTCACAACCGGTTAAAAATCGGTTCAAAAACGTTGATCTATTTCGTTCGTACTTTTAACTCCCTCATTTAACACTACAACAAATGCGGGAAAACAGTCAGGAGTTTTGCGTTCATATCCGTAGCAACTGAAACGCACGTTTTTTCAAATTTCAATAATAATGAATCTATCATTTTAACAAACCCATAATAATACATCGTCTTGTACACGGTAAAAAAATTTTGTTTGAAAATTAATGAACCGTATTGGAAGTTTTTTTACATAAACCCATTCTGAAATTTCAAACACATGTGTGTTGCAATTTTACAATAAAATTTGTATTTTTCATGAACATTTTTGTAAATATTGCAGCAAAAGATTTGTAATTTTAATATCTGGTATTTTTATTTTACATGCAAAGTTCATTAGTGTTTAATTAATATGAGTAATGTCAGCAAATTTCAAGTTCCAGTGCAATAAATTTACAATTTATTTTTACAGTGTAATAACAAACCTTGTGATCCATAATTCTTGAATACGGTGAGATAATGTGCGGTTCTGAAGAGATTGCTGCGTCGCTCGTACATGAATATTGTGACGTACCACGTCACAACTCTATAACTAAGATAATAAGAAATTCGGGATCGCACAAAAAATTGCGAGAAAGAATAAAAATGCGATTATTATTCAGTCATGTCGGAGTTTTTATTTTTCATTAAATATAAGATGATATTTACAAAGATACTGTTTGATGCAGAATAAATCGATAACACTTTCAGCTCGAAGTGTCTCCCATCTTAATTATCGAGAGAAAGTCGTTAGCGTTATGTTCCAAATGTTTATGAATAATAATTACGATACACCCTAAGGATTATATACAACCCAGTACAATTCTCCATATTTTGCCATAAATTGTTTATGGAAAATATATTTAAATTAACGACGAAATACACGAATGAAATAATATCGCACGGTCTTGTTACCAGAAGAATAATTTAATTTAAAAAATGGCCTTGCATATAAAGACGTCGAAAAATTTATGTGTGCCCCTCGACACATCGGCACGATCGTGTCTTATCCAATCGAATATTCGCAAATCATATACGCAAGTGTAAACGAAAGTACAAGAGAAAGAAAAAAAACGCGCGGTATATAATAATAATACATTTAAATGCAAGTCTTTGGCATTTCTACGCTATACACTTCAAAATACTTCGGAACAGAATCGTCATTACTTTCTGTACAATATGAAAAAAAAGAAATAAAAATAAAAAAAAAATAATAAAACTAACATCGAACTTATCGTCAAACGATCAACATAAGTACTTAAACGAGGTACGTCTGCCGTATTCTCTTGTAATAGGAAACCGTTCTTTATTATGCTCGATAGGAATCAAGTGTATTAAAAAAATGAAGAAAACGCAGTTTTAGGCTCAATGTTTTTTTTTCTTCAATTAATAAACTAGGCCATAATTAATTTATGAGGTCGGTAATACACAACTCGTTAGTCGAATAGAATCTAAGTTTTTCTTCACATCCGATTACTAAAACTTGTTTGAATAGTGTCATCCCTGCTTACTGGCAGTTGTCTCACGACAGATAATATTGATTAGCCGATTATCCGATAGAGACCTCTAGGTCTTCATTAATCATTTCTTTTGCTTTCTACGCATTGGTTGTTTTTTTTTATTATTTTTAATAATTATCTCAACACTAAACATCAATATCTCTTTTCACGACGAGCTATAATATCTTTGCGAATTGCAGTATAACTTTCTTTCTTTATTTTTTATTTTTTTTGTTCAATTTTGATTTTCAATTAACTGCGTAGTAGTGTGTAACAATTGTTGTACAATGTTTTAATAACGAAGGTCAACCGCGGTACACGATTATACCGGATCCTGCACAGCTCCTGCAGAGTTCTAAGTAGTATATGGGGTAAAATCGGCAGCTCATACTGACAGGCGCTCAAGATGTGTCCAGTTCGTCCCTGTGGCATGCAACAGAATTAACATTCTCTATTATTTTTACCACGCAACCGGATTGGGCAAGCAGACCAGTGAATTAAAATTCAAGTCGCACGCGTTCTCTCAAAAATATAATTAACTGATCCAAATTGATTTGATTTCTAAGCCGTTCCTAAAACATCAGAGATATTTTTCTGTCGGCGTAGGATAAATTCTAAATGAGCAGGAAATGTTAATTAATTTTATCGATACCGTCGAGTGATCATTCAATGAGTTATTTCGGAATTCCAACCGTTCAATAAAGACCGCGACGTAATGTAAAATCCAATATAATTTAACGGTAGCTCGAAACGAAATATTTTTATTTACATAAATTATAGAATATTTACGAGAATATAAACCTATGCCAAAGCATTATGTGTCAAGATGCAAAAGACGTGGCAAATTTCCGTAAGATAAAATACGATAATATACGCAAAAACACATACAATTTTTATTTCTTTAATCGAAATATTACCCATCAAATCTTAATTGTTATCCAAAATCGACTGCAGATAAAAAAAAATACAAACGGACAGTATTGCAATTTTTGTTCTAAATTTTGTATAGATGGATTAAATGAATGGATTAAAAAATGTGTATTTTTGGAGCAAAGTCCTTCGTAAATAGAACCTAACATTGATTTTCGAGTAGCTGAAATACCTGGAAATTTCTAAAAAAAAAATCCGAGTAATTCCTCGGAATGTTAATTCACTGGCGCGTTTATCTTGGGTCCCCATACGATAAAATAAAATACGCATTGTTTCCCAAAACGTAACAGTCTCGTCACTGACCGTGGATTGAAAAAAAAAAAATTGCGATCTTCCGCAACCGGAAGTACTGCTTCGATACTAAACTCGCAAGTATACGTGTGTGTGTGTGTGGTGTTAGTCTATTCACGAATTCGATAACGATCTGTTACTACCATGCGCATGCAGTTTGATAGGAGTGATAGAAGTGCAGAATAGTAAAAAAAAATAAGAATAAAAAAAACAATAAGGTAAGGTATTAAATTATTCGAGGCCTCAATACATACTCGATACGTATCTCCAATGATTTGGGAATGCAATACAAGAATTTTTCGTAGTATTAATAGTTTGGAGACATTTTATTTTTTATTGCCATTAGCGTCGTACGTTTTATAATCATTAAATGTTATCCACATATATTACAGTTTCATTATTTTTTTATATATATATACAAAGGACCTTCCTATACACTATATTTATTTGGTAACTGTTGAAAACGTGTGTTTTTTTGTTCTTCCTCTTTCGAATGTATACAAAGGTAGTAATAAAGTTGGGAGACGGGATTGAAGACCTAGCTATAATAAAAAATAAGGAAAAAAAGTAACGAAATAATTTATATATATATAATTTTTTTAGTAAAAAATTGGGCAGCTGCATGACTTACAGGAACCATGTCTAAGACACTATTTGGACTAGTTTATCATATCGATCTCATTACGTTAACACATTCTCTAAAATAAACAACATTCCCCGATGCTATTCAACTGTTTGGAATGACGAATATTCGAGACTACAGCAAAATTCGCAATTTATAACTAACATAGCTGAATGCTCAACTTTTGATTTCTTTTTTTCACTTCGAAGCAAAAACTAAATAAATAGTTACTTATTAACTGTTAAAATTCTCAACTCTCTAACGGTCGATACGTACCGTATTTGAGGAGATTGGGATCTCCTCGTCAGGTGAACATTTTATCATTTAATCAAACGTACACTCGTTGCAGTTAGGAATTTGTTTTTTTTTCTTTTTTTTTCTTCGCGTAATGTTAATCAAAACGATACAGCCGTTGAATATTTTGCTTTTCTTTTATGTTACTCTATATATATATGTATATAAATTTTTCATTCGGATATTTTTTGATGAATATAACTAACCGCTACCGTAATACTGCAACAAAGTTTATAAACGAATTATTATAAAATGCTACCTGACTATCTAAATCTCAGTTCGAATATTTTTATCCTAATGAAGAACTCTGTTCCTACTAGTTACGTCACGTTCGAGTCCTAGGCAGGGTCTTTCGGAAGGATAGATTTCGAGGACTACCAAATGACGTATTTTCTGTATCAACCAATTTTTAAAGCGTAAAGAGAAACAACAAAATTAACAGTTTTATCTTGGGAAGAACTCTGATGAAATGCAAAACTTATCGACTCTCACGTAATCGTTTTATGCATGTGCGAGCAATTTTAACGAAAAATTAAATAAACTTTTGAAAAAAAAAAAAAAAATGGTTGATACATCAACTTTTCAACAGCCTATTGTGTAAAAAATATTATTTAGAATTAACACAATTTGATATTCATTTTTTTCCAGTCTTAGCTCACACAACACATTCCTCAAATCGTACCCTGTTACGGTACTTCCGTTTCTCATTAGCATCACAACTTTGCCCTGGTCCGGAGTCTACGAAACGTAATATGAGCTACAAAAGTTTATTCTCGTTACACGAGAGTGGAATTACCTCTGGAAAGACTTTCGAAAATCGAGACACCGTTCGATAGCGTTCGAGTCTCTACTTTTACAATTCAAACCTTAATTTAAATGTGCTTTTGGGCTATTATAAACAGTAACTTTTTTAACATAATTTTTTTTTATGTCTTCAGTTTTTTTACCGTTACTATTTTAGCCAATTTTACTGTCGATGCCAATTGTCTGAAGAGCGTCCTTTCGCGACGAAAACCGTGCAGTCTCTTAGACAAGATTTTTAAAATTTATACCGTTTGAAAATTCGATGAAACAATTTTTTAAATGAAAAATCAATCATTTATCAGGATTAGCTCATATCCTGCTTCGTTTAAATTAAATGAATGCATATTGACATAAACTGAGGTAAACAAAAAGTAGAGACTGGAGCGCGATTATTTGATGAATAAACTAAAAAAAGATATATATATATATGCGCGATCCCATTAGCTGTATTTGCAGCTGCGCGAATAAACAGAGCTCGAATTGTTTAGCCATTGGATACGAAGATTACCGCGTTTTCCGTTTTTTCTTTTTTAATATGTTGCATCTTATTTTTATACAACAGGAGAGTTGAGTTATGGAAAATTTGCAGTTTTCTCCATTATCAAAACATACAATACTGAGGATTCTTTCCAACAATAAAAATAACGAGTTTCAAGCATAACGCGTCACAGGTACCAAAAGGTCGTACGTGCAAAAAAAATATAACTTTAACGATAAAATGGAATGTTTTACTTATAATTTGTCTGAACAAACGTAAAAACCAATGCAAAAAAATCCAAAAAGAGTAAACTGTAGTTAAAACTTCAGTTTGTTACACATTTTTTCTAACACGACGAATCAGTGGCAAACTTGGACGATTCGGAAAATTCCGAAATAACTTTCTCGCGATATAAACGTAAATATGTAACTTTAAAAAGAACCAAAAGAATAATAAAATGAAAAACAAAAAACTTTTCTACGACCTTTCGGCATTAACGTCGCGATACAAAGACGGCAACGATTTTCGTCACGAAAGTCCTTACAGTGCTAAACTGGCTCGTCTCGTATCTCTAATAGGTCGTATACATCTTCTGCTCTAGACGAATAAAATGTTACGAAGATAAAAAAATAAAAATAAACTCCAAAATTGAGCGCAACGAGAAGGCAAACAAATCTAGAACTAGAGACTGCATCGTACGGTTAGAATTAGCTATGAACAAAAAAAAGCATGAGTCGTCTCGTAGCGCAATTAAATGAAATACAGGAGAGTTAAATGACAATTTGTTAAATGAAATTGGTTAACGATTAAACGCAAAGCATGAGCCAGAAATTTGAGTTTTAGAACTAATACATATAATACACGTATAATACTTGTAAAAATACCAGCACCACGTCGCAATAGTATTTGAATTAAGGTAGTAATTCGATCGCTGTCGCTATAAATTTGTTAACGATGTAGTGTGCGCACGTAATTTACACGTGCCTTCTTCGTTTATAAATAATGGTATGACGTTGTACCATTGCACGCCACGACGTTGCAGTAATAGTATCTGTAGTTTCGTAAATTACAGTAATAATATCCTAATAAATTAGACCCGATCCAATCACCAACTATTATTCCGGGCACGAATGGACTAGGAGTCTGGATATGCAGGCGAATGCAACAGCAGCTTGCTCAAAAATTCTTTCTCGAATATCAAATAAATAATAAAAAGTAACAATAAAAAAAATATATATAACACTGATTAATCTTGAAAACACAGTGAAACGCCATGAAAAATCATTGAAGGCGAGAAGACAAGCGTGAGAGGAATACGAACGATAGAAAATTTATAGTTGGGTTTGAAAAAAAGAAAAAGTTTACAAGAGGCACGGGGTGCCGTTTGGAGCAATAAACCACGTAACATTGAAAAATCGGTTGGTCCGGTGCAACGGGATACAATAACGAATTAGACTGTAAACACAACGTGTACTGTTTCGGATCCATTTCTTTTGTTTTCAGATATTTTTCTTTTGCTTTTTGCATTATTTTGGGGGCAATGAAATCTTCACACTCTAGCTGATGCTTCTGCCTACGTATGCAGGTCAGACTAGACCACACATGCTGAAAAGACACCCATTACACGTCAACCAATGTCCCCGTTGTAGTCCTGATCATTGAGAAGGTTACGGTTGTAAATGGCAGCCCTGTAACTGTACCTATTTGTGGCAGGTCGATCGGGAACGGGAGGCGGTACCAGGGCAACCTCGGCATTCAACAGTGCGCCGCTACCACCCTCGTCGACCTCGCCGATGCAACTGTCCACCAGCGAAGGCTCCACTTCCGTGAACGCCAGCCTCGAGCGTAACAGGTACGCGTAAGTTTTGTACCTTTTCAACTGTAAGAAATAGAAGAAAAAAATACGTAAATGTTATAAACAAAATCGAACAGCCTAAAACTACTCTTTAATATTATAAACATTTTTAAAAAATATTTTGACAACTTTCCAGCCTCCCCGGGGAGGCGACTATGGAAAGAGGAAAATGTTCCGGAATTGGCAATTGGCGTTAAAAAATAGGAAAAAATCCGTCTTTGGGGAATTGAGAAACGATCAAAAAAGTCCTTGCAGATTTTTCTCCCCAGACGACAATTTAGGCGCTGCAAGTTGCCAATTTCGAATATTTTTATCCGACGATAAACCCCGATCAATCTGACCGACCTTGTCAAAAATTTCTTTGGTCCCTCATTCGAAAATTCAAAAATCTTCCGTCGGATGATTGTTTTCTTATTTTTAAAACAAATCGTTACTTTTTTTTGTCCATTTAATATAAATACAGCCAAATTTAAATAAATCCAGCCCAATTCCGCCGCGAAATCGGCGAAACATACCTCGTAGTGCAGGTATACATCTTTTTCCTTGTAATTTTGAACGGTCAGAGCTTTGGCACCGCGTTCAGGCGGATGCCGTCTGTGCTCGTCGAGTTCAGCTTCCAGTCTATTAACCCTCTCTTCGTGGTCCCGCAATTGTTCCCGCTAAAAAAGACAGAAAAGAAAGAAAAAAATTAAAAACAATTACGAAGCCTCGGACGAAGTCGGACCGTCAATTAACGAACGGCACGGTCGTGTCATTGTACGCGGGCGTGTGCCAACAAAGAGTCTACACATTCGTTCGGTCTGTCACTGCTATTTGCGGCAACAGGCGCCGCGCTACGAATGATTCATTCCTACTAAGCGCATTATCAATTTTTAGATTGATCATTCGTGTTTATTGTGTGTGCAGGTTTCGCGGAATCGCGTATTAAAGAGCGCTTGGCGTGCTGGCTATAACGATTTCTTTTTTCTTTCATTATTTTTCCTTTTTTTAAATTTAATAACTACCGATTAGGCGAGATGCTTACAGGCGCCAATTTGGTGTGACTGCAGGGAAGCAAAGGCCGTTGAAACTTTCGTTGGGAACCTACCGCTCCTGCGAGAGGCTGACAAGAGAAGCTGGCACAAACGAAATTGATCGTGTCGATCCAAGATTGAAGCTCTTTGGAATCACTGCAAAAGAAAATTATACATCAGACTTGAACCGTGAACCGGCAAAATCCGGGTGATGGATATTGCCGAGATTTTCGTCTCGCGCTCAATCCAACCCATTTCAGTGGCTTATTCTATCGACTGTCTGAAACCAAGGGTGGCTTTTTAAATCTATTTTCTACCATTCACAACGGTGAGCGTCGCATGTGTAAAAAAAAATATATTACCGATATTTTTCTCGGCTACAATCTATCGTCCAAACAAAATCCAGTCATTAATTGCTGTTTCGTATTTGACATGAAATTGACAACGATTCACCGTAATATCATACTACAGGCGAAATATATTTTTATAGCCGCATAATAATTCCACCGATAATTCTGTCGGTAAATACATTGATATGTATTTATCGTGGACGTAATTATAAAACTGAAAAACGATTTTTTAATCTTTTTAATCGACAAATGAAACTTCTGCAAATATTTCTACTTTTATCTAAAAATTTATCGACTGCGAGTGAACAGTGACAGCAAATTCGAAATATTAATTTATTTTATATAATTCATGTAGGCAATTAACGGTAATTTATTCTGCACTCGAGCGGCTCGATTTTCCATTCGGCCGTCCGTTATCTTTACGTTAACTTTCAGATCTACGTCTGTAGGGTCGCTACATTTAATTTTACAAGTGAAAAGTTGGTAAGGGGCCAATCGGATTCAATGCGGACCTTCTCACGATAACATGGCTGAGTAGTGAATAAGTAAAATCTTGCATATAAAATTATTTTCATATGTCACCTTGTTTGGAAGAGATATTCCGCTTGATCGGCAGTCTGCAATCTGAATACATGTTGCTTTTTCGTGTAATCCGATGCTTTAGTCGCTAGTGCGTGATGTATGCGTATAGCATTGTGCAAACTGTCGTTACGGAAGCCATGTTCATCTTTGTGCAAGTATAATACAAGTTCTCTCAATGTACAATAATACATCTTCCATCCACGTTTGCCGAACGGAGCTGTAAAAGGCCACAATAAGCATTGTAATGAGGCGACACTCCGAGTACTTTATGCACGAGAAAAAAATGTATGTAAAATAAAAATATATCGTTACTTTTTTTTCCGTTTGCGTCGTAACAGGATTTTCGCATGACGTAGCCCTTCTTGAATTCCGTAGCACCAGTTACGTTTGGCACATCGAGGAACGGATTCCCGACGCCGGACAACGCTGGCCCATCCCCTTGCTGCACGACCTGCGACGCCGTGTCGTCGCCCTCCTCGTCCCTGTGGCAGAAAATCAACGAATTAGTCGGCAATAAAGAACCCAATTTTGCGGATCTCCAGTCGATTGCGCAATTGAATTACCGTTTGCGTTGCTTTACATACAATATTAAATTAAACACTATTTATTGAAATGTTTTAATTAGCGCGGAAGCGCGGCTTCATTAGCCTGTTCGATGATTGCAAATTTGTTTTTCTTTCTCACGATGCATTTTTAATGAAATATTTGAAATATCGATTGGCATTGATTTTTTCTGTTAAATCAGTCATACATTTTTGAGAAATATAATAGAAAAAAAGGTCTTAAAGTTGGTAGCTAGATTAGGAAGTGTTAAATATAGAAAATACATCTGTGTAAATATGTGCCTTCCACACGACAGAAATTTTCCTTAAAAAAAAGTATTTATTAATTGGTGTCTTGACAAAATAAAAATCAATGATATACTCACAAGGCCCACTCGAGCGGAAACGATTTGATAGCGGTGTAGAGCTGTTTGAGCACCTCTCTCGGAAAGTTATCACCGTCGTTTAGTTCGGATAGATTCTCGATGAATTCGGAGCACGACATTTTTCTACCGATATTCTGACCGTGCAGATCTGTATTGAGCAGCATTATAGCACACGTTAGCGTATGTACGGCATCTGAAAAAAAATTGTTTAGTTTCATGCGAAATTCTCACTCCAATAAATATGTAAAGAAGGGACGATGCAACAGTCGCATATCACGCGCGTCAAACGCACGCCACCCTTCCACTTTCAGTGGGGATATAAAAAAAAGGTCAGCGACACTTGTATATTCAGAGGGCAAACATACCTTGGGAGTTGAAAGAGCCGGGATTACAATCGAGATATCTCTTAGAGAAATGTACAAGAACTCGCTCCCTTTCCTGGGTCTCCCCAGTCAAAGAGAACTGAGCAAGGAACTTTCTAAGAGCCACGTCCAGCGTGTCCCGTTCAAAGCTGAAATACCTCAAGTATTCTTCAGCTACAGCTCTGCTAAAGTCGTTGCTGCAAAAAAAAAGTAGCAAAAAAAAATAAATATATGGACCCATTGTACATAGATTTGGAAACATGAAATGATTTTTACAGGCATTATAATAGTGTTCATTACTCTACTACGATGGAACGACACTAAGATGGATGTCCCAGTCATCGTCGATGTGTATTTAAAGAACACAAACATTTTTGCTGCGGTTAAACAGTAGCAAAATCTATATTAAAAGGGACATCCACCTTATCATCTGAACGACAAATATTTAATATTTATTATCCCTCTAAATTCAACGAATCAGTAATTTAATTATTATATTACCGAACGGAGTTGTGAAAGGCCACAATAAGCATTGTAATGAGGCGACAGTCCGAGTACTTTATGTACGTGAAAAAATTAAAAATAAAATAAAAATTGATCGTTACTTTTCTTTCTGTTTGCGTCGTAACACGATGTTCGCATGACGTGATACAATATAATAATTAAAAATAAAAAATACAATTTTGTGAGCTTTATGGAGGTTTGTTAATTCTAACGAAGCAATGAGTAGATATAAAGAAAATGGATATAACACGTACTTTTTGCTTAGATGTCTGGACACGTCGGATTTTTTGAAGCCGTCCAGCGAGTAAAGTCTCTTTGCGAGTCTGACGGCAGAGGGTAGATCAACAGCTTTTGGACTGTAGTGGAAGCTGTGCAAACTCTCGATATCACTTTCCTCGTCCGCTGACTGCGGTGGCGATGCTCCGCTCTGCTTCTGTTCATCGCATGTACCAACATGTACAAATTCATCCTCGCTTTCCTTCAACTCCTAGCGTGAGATTTTACGTTAATCCCAATTTGTTTCTCCTCGATATTCTATCGTGTTTCTTTAATCAACTATTAAAAGCAATGCCTACGATTTTCGCTAAACCTGAGGCTTGCGAGACCTCGGCTTGTAACAGCTACGAGAGGGCATTCTGATCGAAGGGGTACAAGCTAAAGTGCATACTTTATTCATTCGCTTAAAAATATTATCTTTGCCGACTATGATCTAAAACACTAGGTGGCAACTAGTTTAGATTGTGGAAAATAGACCCCGAGAATCTACAGATATATTAATTGCGATCCGATGCATCATAAATTTATTCGTCCATCTCGAATTTTTTACTTCTTTAACCGACTATAAACTATAAAGAATAAACTAAGGCGTATACTTTATTCATTCGTTTACCAACTATAACTAAAACGCTAAATGGCAACTAGTCGTTTAGATTCTGGAAAATTGACCCCGAGATATACACAGATATTAATTGCGAGCCGAAGCATCATAAATTGATTGAAATTTTTAACTCCTTAAACCGATTGTGAAAAGCAATGTCTACGATTGTCGCTAAAGGAGAATAAGCTAATGTGCGTACTTTATTAATGCACGTAAAATATTATGTCTACCAACTAAAACACTAAATAACTAAAATACTAAATAGCAACTATTCGTTCAAATTTTAGAAAACTGACTCCGACAATCTACAGATATTGCGACCCGATACATAATAAATTGATTCGTCAAACTCGAATTTTCAACATTGCTGAACAAGAAGGTAAACGTTAAATCCTGGATTCCACGTGTTAAGTCTATCAAAGTTACTTTCGTGGAATAAAATTTATCACGGGAATTTAAGAGCAGATTAATTTAACGCGCAGCGGGAGCGTTGCTAATCCTTATGGGATTATAACACACGCAACTCACATTTCACCCGGGAATTTTGCACCCCCTGGTAAAAAAATTTTATACACTAAATTCTCCGTCGACGTGAATATGTTTGTATTCACAAGCTATTTCTCGTGGCCCAGAAATTCTGATGGTGGGGCTAATGCAGTATTACGCGCCATGCTTCGACCGAATTTTATTTCTAAAAATAAAAAATGATCCATTTAATTACAAAAATCAATGAAAGCCTATTATAGACTAAAATTGTGCAAGGATTCTGAATGATGCAACGAGTATATCGGACCGTCATTAAAATCCATAAACCAGCGACTAAAACTCTGTACTTTTGATTCACAATTGAAATCTGTCTTATTTATTGAAATCCAAAAAAAAAAAAAAAAAAAAAAAAAATGTCTCTTAAAAATCAGGTGAGACCGCGAGTCCCCTAAACATCCCCCCGACCCATTTCGATAAAAATCCACGCGAATAATTTCAGAGAAACATGACGTCGAATTATAATTCTTTCGATATTCCTCCTCCACGTCGATATTTCTCAAAACCCCCTAAAACCTCGATGGTTCTTCTCTACGTCGTTGCCTATTCAGGGGGTCAACTTCCCGCATTTAAATTCACCTTCGCTTCGACTCTATCGCAATAAAAAGAAATAAGTAAAGAGAAGCCCCGACAGTGTGACCTTCTCGTATCTCGCAAAATGCGTGTAAGACTGTAATTACCGACTATCGAACGAAAAATACTAGATACCTGATAACCACAAAATTCTGGCTGGTTGCCTGAACTCACGCTGGAAGTATTGCGCTGATTAGTCTGTGCGGTTTGCGGAAGATGATCGGCAGCTGCCGGACTGGGTGGATTGCCGCGTCGTCTCGGTTGTCTCGGGCTCGTGCTGTTTCGCGCGTTCGAGTCCTTGTCCGGTCCCTTGACCTGTATAACTATTCTATGTTCACTGGTATCCTGACCGGTACCGTAGGCGGGACTCTTCTTCAGTCTTCTCTGTGGCGGTTCACTCGCCAGTATCGTCGAATCACTGTCACTCGGATCACTGACCATCATAATGTCGCGTGCACTCAGTATATCCATCGTCTCCTCGTCGTTGTAGTCGGGACTGGACATATTGCTGATGGCCTCCGACTGGCTGAGGTCGCCGTTGGTCGGATGAAAATTGTTCGTGCCAGCGGCGTTGTTGGTCGCGTTGATCGCCGCGGTGTCGCCGGATGGTCCGAGGGTCGCGCCGGCGGTCGACGGCAAGGGAAACCTGCGTGATCCGGAGTTGGAGGACATGACGGAAGACGAGACCGAGGTCGGGGAAGCGGGCGAGAGGGATCGCTGGGGACTCGTGCCCTCGGTCGAGGAACTGCTGGACGACTGGGACGAGCTGCCGTTCTGGCAACAGGAGGTGCGCTCCGATGCCGATGGCGAGCTGACCGGTGCGTTGTACGTCCAGACTATGCGCTCGCTGGATACACCCTGTCCGCTGTCGGGTCTCGTGTCCAAGAGCGTGTTCAGGCTCGAGGTGACGTCGTCGTCAATGTCGATGTCGACGGCGCTCATCGACGGATCCTTTTGAAATTGCAAGTGATCCTCCGATCTCGACGTTCTCACGAAACCGCTCGAGTAACCGAAGTTCGAGTTTGATTTGTTGTCACCGGCCAGATTGCACTGACCGGTGATTATGCCCTCGCGCTTGCTTATGCCGACCGGCGAGGTGCTCGCCGAATTCGAACCACCGGTCGGCTTGTACGACCGATGGTGACCCAACATCTCGTTCGGACTCGTCGGCACGGAATTGTGGTGGTGATGGTTGTGGTGATTGTGATGGTGGTGGATGTGATGGTTGTTGTACCTCAGCGAATCGACTTTCTTCTGGTACTTCGGGAGGAGACCCGTGCTCTGCTGGGTGCGCGATAGATTCAGCATCAGATCCCCGGTCATCATGTAAGCCTCGAACCTGCAACGATTTTTCGTTTGTTTGTTTATTTGTTTATTTTTCAAATCATCTGACTCAAAAATATATAAATGTCGAAGCTGGGCAAAGTAGCAAAAAATACTTTAAATAAAGAGTATCGTAAGTAATTTTCGTTATTAGGTTAAGAATTGTCTGAGCTTAAAAAAATGGTGCAAAGGAATTTGCACATGGCTTTCCCATAAAAAAAAGCTAAGTGAAATTTTCTTACTTCGTCGTTTTGAGGCTACTTTTAATATCTTCTTTACTTTTTTTTACAAAAAACAGAATACATAGAAAAATTGCATAACAAATTTCATTTGAAAGAAACTAAAAGTGTTCCTTCTCGTTTTTTAAGATATATTGTTTAAAATGAAAAAAAAACGCAGAGGGGGAATTTTTCATTTTTTTTTGCATTAAAAAATTCTCGTTAAAACTATACTTATTGAAAAGTTTCGACAGATAATCATATGTTAATGGAAACAGACTATCAGGCTACACATCGCGTATCGGTAATGCGAGCGTATAGTCAAAAAGTACTTGTACTCGGTACGTCAAGTACTGCCCAGCTCTGATAAATATATACATATATATATATAAACGGGCTGAAGGACTGCGGTCGATGGCCCATTGGGCAGAGGATCATTTCAGCACTTTACCATGTCATCATTTTGACCAATTAAATTCTTTTACTACCATATCTAAAAAATATACAAAAATATATTTTTAAAATAGTTGAGAAATCCAAATAAAAATCAATCTATTTTTCAATTTTTCGTTACTAATTAAATTCTTGAATCGTGCTTAAAACGCATCCAACTGCAGTGACGCGAGGAAACTCCACGACGATTAGAAAAATCTTTCTCCCATCGCGATTTTGCCTTTGGTCGAAAATCGTGCACGGTCGAAAAAAAAGAAAAATCTTGGATATACCTTGGTGTATTCTTCTGTCGACTGAACTTGTCGCCGGAAAGGGGTTCCCACTGGGCACGTTCTTCCTCCTTGAAGCTGTCGATTTGCGGAAGTAACGCCTCGAACTCTGACGAACCTGAAGCATCGCTGTAAGATCCGTTGCTTCTCGTCGCATACTGTGTCGCACCGATAGGCGCCTTTGGGGAACCGACTGGCAATTCCGGTGACCCGGGCTTCCTCTTCTTATCCTCGTAATTCACCGTCTGTCTCGTGCTCGAATTGTTCTCAGGGCCGCCCACTTGCTGCCGGCATGACCGGCTCGTTGGATCCGAGCATTCCCGTATCGGCTGTCCGGGCGACAGCAGCCTTCTCACGTGGGCTTTTATAGCTGGGTCTGCAATAGAATTTAAATGTCAATACTCCCCAATAGGCCAATACACCCACGGGTCATCGAGTCAATTTATCCTATCACGATGCGCTTACGTGTCGAGTTAACCCGACGATTAATTATCACCGATCAAAATTATTTTCATCAGAGATGTTTTTGTTTTTTGTTTTTTGTTTTTTTTTTTTTTGTATTTACGAGTCGCGCTGATGATATCATTATTTGGATAATATATTAATTTGTTAGGTTTTCGATAGTTTTATTAAACAAAGTCAAAAAGAATTTGGTGAGATTAACCGATTTCATATACGTTTTGGCGAAGAAACGCTAATGGGAAGAAAAAATGTTATCTTCGGCGAAAGGACGATTTCAGGAACGGAGAAATTATATATATATAGACGAAGCAATCTTTTTTTCTAACATAGGAGATTTTTCATGACGTTCAATTTTTTTTTTTTTTTTTTTTTTTTTTTTTTTTTTTTTTTTTTTTTTTTTTTTTTTTTTTTTTTTTTTTTTTTTTTTTTTTACTCGGATAGGTTAATATTCCCACGGGTCATCGAGTCAATTTAGCTTATCACGATATGTTCTCACGTGTCGAGTTAACCCGACGATTAATTATCACCGATAAAAATAATTTTTATCAGCGATATGTATTTTTTGTGTCTTTTTTTATTGTTGTATCTGCGAGTCGCGCTAATTGTATAATTATTTTTATTAATGTATCGATAATTGTTTTTGTGTATCGATCGTTTTTATTAAACAGAGCGGAAAATGTAGTAGGTACATTCAACCGATTTTGCATACGTTTTTGCAATGAAAGGAAAGGAAAATAAAAACTTATCTTCAGCAAAAAAAAAGTTCAATCTCCCGAACGCAGAAAATACAGACTAAACAACTTTTCTTACATAGAAGATTTTTCTTCAAATTCAATTCTTCTTCAAATCGCTCGGGAATTTTCTAATCTCAAGATAATTTTTCTGCATTTTGCATCGACGTCTACAAAAACGTCACATTTTTATCGTTCCGCGATAAGTGTAGTAATTTAATTAATTTTTTAAAAGTCGAAACGTATATTTTTTCTAGTAAAAAAAATTTAATTTCCGGTCCCGACGGAAGACCTACATGGATGGCTTTCGAACCCAGCCTCGTGCAGAAGTCAATTGACCTATCAATAAATCGACAAGCATACCCTTCCATATATGTTTTTCCTTCACAAATTTTTTTATTTTTTGTTAGTACGATAATTTAACATCGTTACCGATGCAACTTAAAATTTTAAGTGCCGCCACAGTTGGAAAATTAAAAAAAAAACGAAACGGAAGGACTAAAATATTAAAGCAACCCTCTGACCCGAATTGGACTGTTCGTACCGAGTGTCATCATTACCGTTTCCGTTTGCAAGTATCCAAGTGTACTCGCACGGACAACCCCTTTACTGACCGACTTTCCACTCGAACACTCACTCAACAACGGGCCTCATCGATTGACTCATTCGATGCTCGAGAATCGTCGATGACTCATCTGTACTGTAGAAAATCACTATCGGACCGCACACGTTACACGCGATTGCTCGAGAGTCCGCTTCCTCGCCGTTAGCAAGGAGATCTGCACCGCGCTCGTCACGTTAAAAGTTTATCGCGATTCTCATTGTTCAGTCCAGCTGTTCATTCTTCTCATATCCATCCATCATGCACACAGAGACGCATACACATAAACCTCGTAACTGATTTGAAAAAAAAATATTTAAAAACTCCCGATTGATAAAGTTGGAAAAATTCGAAATTAATCAAAATAATCGATCATCATCGACGTAACATTTTTTTTTGCGTCTGTCGGTGAAGAGGAACAGAATAAACTCAATTCTGGGAACAATGTAAATAAATAATAAATTTTAGCTGAATAAATAGAAAATGTTAGCTAAGTGAAAAAGAAAATTTGAGCTAAGTGAAATAGAAAGATTCAGCAAAAGAATAGTTTTCGGCCACCATCTAGCGCGACCAAGATTGTCATCGGATGTTAAGAAGATAACAACAACAATACGTAAGAACCTTTCGACGATTCAATTGGAAAATTTGTGCATATGTTTCAGTATTAAGCACTTCCAAGAACGGCTCCGATCGGATTTTTGTCTTCCTCTCGTTATGAAGCTTTCAGCAAGTGGATAATCAATGTTGGTTCCGGTTGTGTCGGCGGATCAGCGGTGAGATCTTTAGTGTTGCCGGGTGCAAGGACCTCGTTGGAGCAACCGCGATTATGAGATCAATAACGAACCGTTGGTCGTCGAGAGAGAAAGAGGGAAAGGGTAGACCGAATCGGGGAACGGTGCCCCGCCCGAGGCGGCGAGATAGAGGATACAGCAGGTAATTTCTGCGACTTCAATAGTAGCGACTCTCAATGGGTGTTTCATCCCAGGTGAGGTTCAACCGATGCTGAAGGAACGGGCCAATATCGGCAAAGCCCTGGATGCCGATGCTCGGTTTGTCACCACTGGACCAACGTTGACGTTAGAGACCGGAAGTTTAGATTTCCGGAGATTTACTTGAAATACATCACTTTTGATTCGATAATCCCATTTTTTCGACCGGAAGTGACGACATAGCGGAAATACTTAGTTTCCGGTAAAAAAAAACGAATATTTTCAACCGTAAGTAACTTCGTACCGGAAATTCGTTACTTCCGGTTTGAAAATCTCATTTTTCGGCTGGAAGTGACGCCACATCGGATTTTCTGATCGGAAAATATTTTTTTTGCATACGACGATATTAGGGGAGAGCGGAGCAAAATGGCACACCGGGGCAAAACGGGATAATGAGACAAAATGCAATTCTCCAATAACTTTAAGATGATAGCGATGGTGGTACGTGGGACAAAACGGGTCTGAAAATCCAGATGTATCATTGCGACAAAATGGGGCATCCTAAAATGATTGGACAATTGAGTTTTGCCCTCACAATTCCGTTTTGCCCCGCTGTGGCATTTTGCCCCGGTCTCCCCTACACAACGCCGATATTACCAGGAAAAAAATTTATTTGATTTAAATAAATATTTATTTAAATTAAGTAAATAGTTACTTAAATGAAAAAAGTATCTATTTAAATGAAATAAATATTTCTTGAAATCAAATAAATATGTATTTTACTTAAACCAAATAAACGGTGCCCGTCAAATAAATTATTTTTCTGGATGTATTATTACACCCAGAAAAAAAATTTATTTGACGGCTACCGTTTATTTGGTTTAAGTAAAATATTTATTTGATTTAAATAAATATTTATTTCATGAAATTATATTTCATTAAATGAAATAAATATTTATTTAAATCAAATAAATATTTTACTTAAACCAAATAAACGGTAGCCATCAAATAAACTTTTTTTTCTGGGTGTATACACAACCCACCGAGACGCGTAGAATAGAGCCAGAATAGGCGAATAGTTCCCAGGACCTGGGAGGGAGTCCCCTAGGGAATCTCAGAATAACCCCCAAGACTCTTGAATAATTGCGACAAATAAGCAAACAACTTTCCAAAACATACATGAAATTACAAAGCTAAGTTGTCACAAGAATTACTAAACGACAAAGCTGAAGAAACACAACGTAAAAGCATTCGACCACTCTTTTTTATTCTCATTTCTTAATCCTTGTTCAAGTATCCATGCACTGGAGCGTCCAGTACTCGGACAGTGTCGGCCCGACACTGGGTTGAAGGTCTGGTCCAGTGTTAACGTCCCAACGTTGGGCCGACGTCGGGTGAGCGCCGGTACCGGAGTATTGTGTGGCGACCTTGTACCATCGGCCAACAGACCTCGCACACGGCTGGGCCAATAGTTTAACCACCTGGGATTGTGATAAGCGACGATACCGATTTATCCATCAACGCCGCACACACCAATGACGTAGTTAAAGCAAATCGGATTTCCGTTAAATGCGTCGAGCTTCCTCGTAGCCTCGGATGCGCGTTGGTATATATAGAGGCTCTACAGGGGCCCCGAGAGCTCGCGCTGGAAAATATATCCTCGCGGCGTACAGATATATCAAAGACATACGCGGCGGCAAGGGGGCATTCATGGTTTCGCGGATATAAATATATCGCCTTCGCGCTGATGCCGATGCGAAACCGCGAATCTCAAGTACCACGAGCGAGGCCGGTGCACTCCTCGGGATACGAGCAACGCGAAAAGCTCTCCTCACTTATTTCCCTCTCTCACTCACTCTTTCTCGAGTCAAGCGGCGGAGGTATTTTACGGTTGAATTAAATAAGGCAATGCTTTATTTTTGTATCCATTTTCAAGGGGACTCGACAGCAAAATATCATCTTACACGTTTTTTTTTCTTTTTTTTTTTTTTTTTTTGCTGTTCTTTTTATGTGTGTATAATTAACGAGCTTTTTTTATGTAGTGCGGTAGCGATTTGAGGGATAATTATACTGATGAAAGATGAATCAACTAAACATTCGGGCAGGAGCGTTCAAATAAATGTTTTGTTGGTACAGCGAAAAGATTGGTTAGTTCAAGATTTTTTTTTAAAATCATTTCATTAAAATATTTTTGAGGCATTAACATGTTTTGTTTGATCAAAGAAATATTTATTTTGTCCACGAAATATATTTATTTATTTTTATTTTGTGCACGAAAAATTTTATTTTTAGAATTTGAATGGAAAATATTGGGTTGGGGATAAAATGATTGTTATACTCGTGATCAGCGGGAAAAAACCCATCGAATATAGCTTTGAAACAGGAATAAACAACGATTTTTTAATTTCCGAGCCACTTTTGGAAAAACGTCGATTTTCGTGATTTTCAAACGTCGATATCTCGGCTCCCAAAGGAGTTAGGGAAAATCCGCCATGCCCATCGTGTTCTACGGCAAAAAATACAAAATATAGGGGCTTGTCCGAAGGTTTCCAATCGTTTTATCGTGCCGTTTGAGAACGTTGAAAAACACAAAAAATGGACTCGAAAGGGGTATTGCAATTTTTGAACGATTTTTTTTTTCTTTTTTAAAAATTAACTGCCACGTATTACGAAGTATTTTTGCGCGCTGAACACGAATCCGCTGGCCT
This sequence comes from Ichneumoninae sp. B BG-2022a, assembly GCA_030522725.1. Lineage (NCBI taxonomy): Eukaryota > Metazoa > Arthropoda > Insecta > Hymenoptera > Ichneumonidae > Ichneumoninae sp. B BG-2022a. Next base: position 23,126 of record JAPYZD010002637.1, read on the forward strand.
TTTTGGCCTAAAGTACAATGCGTCATCAAAGGGCTCGATTTTATGCATGAAATTATGCACTTGGCCGGCTAAAATGGATTAGCCGACTAAAATAGTTTAGCCGAACTATCTGTACAGCCCTACACCGAGAAAAAAAATTTATTTGACGGCCACCGTTTATTTGATTTAAGTAAAATATTTATTTGATTTAAATAAACATTTATTTAATTTAAGTAACTATTTACTTAATTTAAATAAATATTTATTTAAATCAAATAAATATTTTACTTAAACCAAATAAACGGTGGCCGTCAAATAATTTTTTT
>JAPYZD010002638.1:0-15272 GCA_030522725.1 Ichneumoninae sp. B BG-2022a
CCACGAACTTATTATTACTTTGTGCTATTTCTCAATTCTCTCCCCCTTTCGCTTATTTTCGATCTGGTTATTACAATTGTTATTGCGAACCCCTTTTCTTCTCTTGGATTATTGTTGAGATTGCTGAGTTTATTCTGTTATTCACCCTTCACCAAACAAAGTATTATTAAAAGTTATTTTTTTCATTTTCTACACAAAACGCTGGTGTATTATGTTCCCGTTCCCCTCGCCCTATATTTCCCCGATTGTCCCGTCTGGACGCGCTACCCACCAGGAAGGAGCATCACAGTATCTTGTATCGGTTAGTCAGAGCACTCCTCCTTATGTGATAGCGGCTTTATGGGACAGTATCTCCCGGAGCCATCTATTTTGTACATTTTTATCGCAATACAAAAAAAACAAGCGAAAGTATAGCCGGGTGTCATTGTAAGAGCATGCGAAATGACATCTTCAATTCTCGCAAAAGATGCGTATTATTTTTAGCTTCCGTACTCCATAGTCAATAAATGCTTGAGCAATACATTAACTAAGTATGATTGCTTTCAGTGTTTTGGCAAGAGAAAATATATACAATATAATCTCTTACAGACATGCGAAGCATAAAAAAGGGATCGGGAGATTTCAGTTTTTATAATACTCAAAAAAGTATACGATAAAACCATTCTCTCCCTATATAAGTAACCTATAGAGGGCCTACATTGAAATCCAATCATCGGCCGAGCATCAGACATGTCCTTCGGGCTAATATAAACTGCCACCATCGGGAAGGGCCAAGGCTCATATCATCCAAGGCTCGATAGATGATCGGGCCAAGTTTGCATATCAATGGTGGCACCTTGGCCTTCGAGGTTGGCCCGACGGTCGGCCTCATCCGTTCACCCGACATGGGTACGGTGTGTCTCACGCAGAATCATAACATTTTGAAGTGGTAGACACCAAGTGGTGATAATCAACCTATATTCTTTTGGCATGCATTCTCAGCCCATCCCTGAATAATTTTTCGAAAGGTTAGATTCGAAACTGGGCATTGTTCTGATAAAGCGTCACATGCGATAAACGTGCAATAAGGAGAAAAATCGCCTTTACCGTAGTTGCAGGAAAATTATGATCAGAACGTAGTAGCGTCATTGAAAAAGTTTGAATTTTATGTCGAGTAATCTAATTTAATAATTTAAAAAAATTATTAATAATAAAATCTAATTTACTTTCTTGTAGTGTTTCAACATCTTATCCTTTCCCGATTGAAACATAAGTACCAGCATGTCATCGCTTTTATGTCGGGAAGGTTTGTCGTCCAGATTGCTGATGAAAAACCGATCGTAGTTCGATCGTATACATTAGTGTATTGAATCCAACATCTACAAAAGGATGGCAACGTAACGTAGGCGTCGCCGCCAAGAAGAGTCGAGAGGTGAAATGACTTCAAATACGATTACACTTCTTCGATAATATTCCATTCCTCCGAGCCGATTGTCAGTTTTTACAGTTGTCCAGAATTTTGCAGTAGAGCATTTAGAATCGGCTTGACATTTATCGATATTTGCAGTACGTGCAAGATAGAGTTCCACCGAGTGGAGACATCGACGGAAGTAGGTTGATTCTTCACATTTACATGTTTGCAGCAGTCCTCGAGTCCCATTGTTTTGACTGCGACAATTTCAGAAAAAGTTTCCTGATTTTTTTTTACAGTGCTGCTCATCTCCGATATCTCTAAGCAGTCATTATCACGATTTTCATCAAAATTGTCAGTAGCCACCGAACACGACTCAGTAACCATATATTCCGACGTGAGATCGATCATTGTATCTTGCACGCGAAAATTGAGAATATGAACAAAACAACGAAAATTGCCATAATCGGAATCAAATGTAATGTCTCCCTTTGACAGCAGTTCAGAGAGCTCCCTTATAAATATCGTATTCACGGCACTATTGTCCAGCATATTTCCTTTAATTTTCGACTTTATATTGAACTTCTAACCGTCGTAGTCGTCTTTGGAGCCAAAACGAATTTGTGAGTATTGTAATCATCTTCCGAAATCGATAGCTTTGATGGCTCAGCTGGTGCCACGTTCTGTGTAGTGGACGCCATTCTATCGATCGCCTTGGCATTTTTTGCTTTGGATATCGTACCTGTTATTGGTTGTACACACGCTTTTGTTTTTCTCGCGTTTCCTTGATCAACGATTACATTATATGTATCTATATTATCTGACGTATATCTACTACTACTATCTCAGTTGTAGGCGAACAGCTTGCTTCACTGTCGGACGGAATAGCCTTTTTTGCTGCTAATTTATGCTAAATTAGATGACCAGCCGACCAGCGAAAATACCATAGCTGAATAAATGAACAGAGATGCGAAGAGGTTCCATGATTCCTTTACAGTGTGATTGTGACGTGACGCTGGAAATTATTTTTTCATTGTTTCATATATGAATGTATTTAAAAAAATGTAAGACTTCCCGAAAATTTTGATCCACAGTCTCAATATTCGAGACCGTGCAGTCTCATCTTCTCTCGAAGAATCTCGAGTCTCGAGGTATCAACGGCATTACTGCTGCCAGGTAATATGATCATTCCTTATATCTTCTCACAAGGCACAGTGAGAGTCTAATCGGACAGACATTATTTCTTTGCTGGACAGCATTTTAAATTAACTGATATTCGAATTTAATGATTAGCTATATCGCCCACAATATCTGGGAGATATGGCCAATCATCAAACGGGTTTTTTTCTTGAAGCACCAGGCGGAAACAATTATTGGATGGATTTACTCGTCTACTCTACGTAAGGTACACTAAGACCTCGATTTTTTGCGCCCTCGATTTCCTCAACAGCCCCTACCACGGAGCAAATATCGATCGGTGCAGCCCGTGGAGGGAGAATCTATGATGCATACAGAATTGTTAGTACAGACGAGGCATGCCCAACCTCGATTTTGTCAAGTGTAATGCGGAGCAGGTTGAGGTCCTAGTGTACAGGTGAAACAATTTAACTTTTTTTTACAATGAATGAGACGTTGACGGATGAATTCACACTATTGACCATATCCCCCATAATACGCGGGTGATGTAGCCAAACGATAATAGTTTTTAATATCGACACCACTAATTCACGAGTCTACTACGAACTTTTGGCCAATTTTCAAAGCTACACGCCCTGTTTTCCAGCTAAAGAAAAAAAACCTGGCCATATACCCCCGAATTATCTATTATAAACATACGTACCCGGAGGGTCACTTCATCACCGCAAAAACAAAAGTTAAATATCTGTACGAGCATACACGCAAGGTCCAAAATTATCGCAGTAAATTCCGAACTGAAGAGTCTCATCTTCGACAATTCGTAAATGCTAGCGCAAATTACAATCGAACTGACCGAATATTGAAGAAAAACTGCCAGACCGAATATATCGTTCGAAGTTTTGGCAAACCTAAAAAAAGGACACTTCGATAAGTCTGAGCAGTAATAAGGAGAACAAGAGAAAAATCATCGTGACATTTTAAAAAATAGTGATAAACTGCGATTATTCAACTGAAATATCTCGAGGTGATGCCTGACGCACTCGGTCAACAGTTCAGATTCCAAAAGCTGATTTTCCTTTTGATTTGCACGATCGTTTTCGTCCCTGCGTGATTTTTTTATCACGTCAATTGTCTTTGGAATTGCGCATAGCCGCGACTTGAGAATTTTTATCTGTGCACACGTTTGCCTCAGCAGACCCGGAACGAGAGTGTCGAATGCAACATTCACGAAAGCTGCGGCGGCATGCGCCAAGAGTTGGTGAACATATGCCAACCAGAAACCAATCGGAGACGCATCATAATTATAAGGAAGCCAAGCTTTGAAGGGCAGCGTACGCTGCGGGATATCAAGTATAAGAGATCTCACTGTTATAGAAACTACTGCGGTCCCGGTAAGCGCACCGTACCACAAAGTATTAAATCTTGGTATAGAAAAATCAAATCTGTCATGGCCTTAAAATGATCAAAAACATTGTAATGGGTGATTCGTTAATAAAATTACCTAGCATCCCGACCGCATTCCCTCTGTATCTGAACTTCTTCCACACTTTGCGGTTTGCACGTATCGTTCTGGAGCACATTCGTTAGGTCGATTATAGCGCCGCGTTTTTTTAACAAATTTGCTACTTTCCCGCTCACGGCAATCATCGACAAGAGAAGAAACGAACCGTTGGCGAATTCCTTGACATCATCAAACGATTCCATAAGATTCACGAATTCTGATATTGTAAACGTATAAATTATAAATATCATCATATCATATTAGCATCATATTAGTATACGAATAATACACCATCATCATAGCATCATATTAGTGTTTTAATAGCATCATATTAGTGTACGAATCGTAAACAATCGTTTTCCAGCCCGGTGACCAGTGTAGGGGTCGCCATAGGCCGCAACATTTGAAAATCATAAAACTATGCGACAGAGTACACATTGTCAGGGTAGTCCTGATGGTTTCACTATAAATGGGATATGATGAATGTTTTGTCAAAGTCAGAAATTGCCCGTGACTGGAAGCAATAGTATGTGAAAACGTTTATCACTACCACGGTATACTTTTGTTCTGTTTGGTGACTCGCGATTCGACGTCGTAACGTTCCGATGTCGACCAATTGATAGTCTGCCGTTGCGAAGATTGAAACATTGATGAGCAATTGTCGTTTTACTTCGGGGTAGACTAAAGAACAGTCCGATAGAGAGACCAACTATTGAAACACCATAAAAAAACGTACAAGTAAAAATTGTCTTGCAACCGAAGATGCGTGCATAATTTACGGCTTAAGAAGTGGTTGACTCATTGCAAATTTTCCGTAATTCCTTGTATTAGCGAATACAATTTTTTCGTCTTATCTCAGACATTTTTGTACATCATCGATATACAATTCACAATATTCGTCTTCGGTACCTCCATAAATTGTTGTTCACCTTTTGCGCCCCAATCCATACTTCAGCGCAAGGAAGACACTTCAGGAAAGGCAGAAGAAGTTTCTGTTGCTATATCCAAGATAATTTAATTTGCGTAGAGTGTGTGAACGGCGGACGAATTTTATTACTATCTACATAAAAGCAGTTATCAACGTAACTATTATCGCCATTATTGAAACATATTTTAAGTAAAACACAAAAGAATACGTAAAATATATGGAAAATATATTTCACGTGTACGAATATATTTTATGTACTGTGGGAGGAACCCATATAGAGTGATCAGATGTGGCCAATGGTTGGGCGAAGCTTGATACCGATGTTGTCAACATTGGCATGCGAGCTTGGCCCAATCATCGGGGGAACGTTGGATGATAAGTGCTTGCCAATATTCGCTGCAAACATTGGCCCCAAGGTCAATTAAGAGGATCGGCCGATAATTGGTTGTCAATGTAGGCCTTCTGTAGGTTACTTATATAGGGTGAGAGTGGTTTTAACGCAATAATTTTTTTAATATTGGAAAGTTGGAAAATCCCTTTTTTATGATTCGCATGTCTGCAAGAGATTATATTTTATATATGAGGTATTCCATACGGTTTCGAACGGTCAAAAACACGACCCTCTCCAAAAAAGTTTTAATTTCGCTACAATTCATGATTATTGTCAAGAGGTTTTTGAACTTTTTTTCAGAATTTTTAGATCGTTTTTTTTTTTTGAGACATCGAAAGATTGAACTTTTTTAAAAACCCTATATCTTAAAAACTGTTAGTCGTACAAAAAAACGTTGAAGACATAAAAGTTGCAGTTTTAAATGAACTTTTGAAAACAAAATTTTGTAGATTTTTTTGAATGCAATTGTCACGTTCCGCGCAGCGACGATTTTTATTTCTAAAATTTTCCTGCGCAATTCGCGACAGAACTCGCGAAATGGCACGTTCGGGCTCGTCAGCACGGGATTGACTGTCAAGGTATTTGATTCCCCGTCTTAGATCTTTCAATATCACGCTAACCGCGGCGTTATTCTACGCGTCGCGGGTCGCGTGATATTTTTTTCTAGAGAATCGCGTGCGAGTCTCCTCTTACCTCCGCTCAAGCTCGGTATAATTTCGCTATCTGGCAGAAATCCTCCCCGGCTTATCGTCCGACGGTCGAGAGACCGGCGGATGAACAGACCGGGGAGATTAGTCCCGTTTAGATACTGAAAGCGCGAGCTTGTTCGGATAAACTCCTCGATTAGCACTCGCAAAGTAAAGTAAATCTCGAGTGAATACCCTGGTCTAGTAGAACGCGAGAAAGTCGCGAAGGCCGAAAGGAGCCTAAAGAGTGTTGCACCCCGCGGTGGTGAGCCTGATCGTGCTAGGTTATAGTAGCTTCAACCAACGTCACGAACAATACTGTCGTGTAGCTTTAAGTATATGCACAGAACGAGGGAGAGTGAGAGAGAGAAGGAGTGTGAAGAAGTGTAGAGTGTAGAGAGTGAAAGAGAAGGAGAGTGGAGAAAGGAGTCCACAAACACAGGTAGCGACTAAGGAATAAATTGTAAGTACGAGCGTAAGCGTCTGTGAGTGATAGCTTGCCGGCTAAACCTTATCATTTGTTATTATAACGTATTAATCACTTTAAAACAATTAAATCTCAATCATAATTAAAATCATCGCGTGATTTATTTGGCGACCTGCATGAAACATCGGGAAACGTCCTGTAGAAGACGAACCGGAGCGATCCCGAAAAATAAATATAAACTCGTCGCGCTTCCCGCGGCGGGTTTATTTTCGACGTATCAAACGCCCGTACGTCACACAATAAACTTCCATTTCTATGAAAAATAAACTAAAATATTTTTTTTTCAGCCAGTATGTCACGTTTTATTTTTCTTAAAAAATTCCAGAATATACTCTCAAGTGTGTAGAGTGATTTCATATTTTTGATTGGATGGGCGAGATGCCCGTTTGATAGCTATGCTCTGTTTAAGATCGATTTTTCATTTTAAAAATCCCTTTTTTTAATGAAAAATCCACATACCCTTTTTTATTTGATTTTTTAACTTCCATTATTGTGGATAGTGTCACAATTTTTAAAAAACCAATGGAAAGTGATAAATATCTCTCTTTTTTATGAAAAATCTATCTTAAACGGAGCATAGCTATCAAACGGGCGTCTCGTCCATCCAAACAAAAATATGAGATCACTCTACACACTTGAGAGTATATTCTGGAATTTTTTAAGAAAAATCAAACATGACGTACTGACTGAAAAAAATTGTAGTCTATTGCATTCAAAAAATCTACAAAATTTTGTTTTCAAAAGTTCACTTAAAACTGCAACTGTTATGTCATAAGTGTTATTTTGTACGGCTGATAGTTTTTAAGATATACGGCGTAACTGGAGCGAGGCTTCCTACATTAATTCCCGTATTCGTACGCATCCTGTAGAGGATCGGTACTCAAACGGCAGGAATTTCTTGGACTCGAGTGTCTAGGAATTATAGATGGTGTGTCAGGCGCGGGATAATGTGTTAAATTTGTGTTTATTTTTCCTGTTACAATTCTATCTTCCCTTAGTTTCCTCTTTCGTGGATCGTATCGATTGCTCCGATTTGTCCAGTACGGTTCCTGTCGCCGCGTGAGGGTACGCCTCTCGTGCGAGTCCGGGCCTTAATCGATGCTGTAGCAAGATGGCCGTCGTGCGCTGCTTGGCTGGCTGTGACGTCACGGCGTTCGGTGCGTCGGTGACAGCTCGGTCGCTTCGGACTTTCTTCGTTGAATTGTGTGCTTCCTGGTGCTTCTTTTTCGTTGCCGCTTCGTAGGTGTAGTCTCGGGGTGTGCACCTTGCAGTTCCGTTCATGTTTCTGAATTTGTCGCGCTTCTTCTTCGTGCCGAAACTTCTCGGTCACTTTTGGTAATTTACCGGCGCGCTTCGGTCTTTTATCCCACGGTTTGAATTTTGTTATCGCCGCTCGCCGAGTTCCCGGGACGATCCCGTATATACCCTCGGTTCCGTTTTTAAGCGTCTTTTCGCGCACGAGTTTCAGTAAGCACGGTGAATATTTTACAAGTGTTTAGCAGGCACAGTAAATTTTTATAAGTGTTTGGCAGTACATCCAATATTTTTATAAGTGTTAGCAAGCACAGGAAATATTTTATAAGTCCTTTTTAAATTCACTTTTTACTGTTTTCACTTGCCCGTTTGCTGCCGGTGGTCCTCCTGGTGTAGTTTCCGGTGATTGTTGTTATTGTTGAATGATGATTGATGGGCAATTTCCGGGGTTTTTATATGCAAATTTACACCTCCCTCCCTGGGTAATTTGCATATTTTTGGCGGCCTTACGCCTGCGCTTTAGTCTTTTTCGCGTCCAATTTTATGATTGGTTCATTATGGTTTTCTCCCTTCGCCCTCCAATCCTTGTTCGATGATCCTGTGACATCTTCGTCCTTTTTCCTGTTCGAAAATCGGGTGCCTTTTGTACTCCGGGTGTCGTCACTTCTGGCCAATCGGCGGCATTGCTTTTCCCTCGTTTTTACTCTAGGTTGTCCCTGATCGTGGTTGCTGTTAGTGGCCGCCACACGTCGCTGTTGGGTTCAGCCTTCTCCGGCCTGTTCGCCGAGTGCGCATACGTCGTGTTCGTATCGACCGGGTTGGTGCTTGATCCCGTCGGATGGCACCACCGGTCCTTCTGGTAGGCGGCGTGCTGTCGGCGGCTCGTGTGCTTGAACTGGCGCATGCTCTACATGCTTAGGGTGGGAGTGGTCTCAAAGGGTATTAAAAAAAAAGTTCAGTTTTTCGATATCTCAAAAAAATATGATCCAAAAATTGTGAAAATTTTTTTTAAAAAACCTCTTGTAAATAATCATGAATTGTGGTGAAATTACAACTTTTTTGGAGAGGGTCGGGTTTTTGCCCGATCGAAACCTTATGGAATACCTCATATGTTCTCCTGCGAAAACTCTCAAAAGGATCGTAGTCATTCAATGTATTGGCAATACATATTCCATATTGGTATATCAATGCATCTGTTGACTACCGAGTAGAGAATCTAAAAATAATACGTATTCTTTGCGAAAGTTTAAAAAAGCTGTCATTTCGCATGCTCTTATAATGACGGTCGGGTACACTTACGCTTGCGTGAAACAACTTGGGTAAGCGCTATTTAGCGGGGAAAGTCGCTGATTGATGGTCCAATGTTGGCGTCACATCGGCAAATCGTCCAGTGGCGAACCGATAATTGAGCGAACATTGGCCTAAAATCGGCCGACCGATGGTTCGTGGGATCATGCATCGACAGATCATTTGTTCGCGAATTAATGTTCCGTCGAATATTGGCCTGAAATCAACAAACCAATAATTGGAGAGTCAGTACTGGACCGAGCATTAGCCGCCAATTGTCAAACGAACCAATAGTGAGCAAATAGTCGGCCGAAAATCGACTATCTACCAATTGGCGAGTCAAGCGCGGCCGAGCATTGGCTATAGACTGTCAACCCAACCATTGGAGAATCAGTACACTGAATAAAATATATGTTACTGGATAGCAGGAAAATACTACCCAGTGGCATATTTTATATTTCGTACAGTATACAACCGCGTTTCTCCCACCCGTATAATCCCGAACGACCGAGTAAGCCAATTCGGCACCTTCTGAAGGTTCATTATCTGCTGGGTGGGAAAACAAACGACTCCTTCCTTTTTACTACCTGCGAATGAAATCGTCGCTGCTGTAAATTCAACAAAGAGGGAATGCGGCGGCAAGCTTCATATGAAACAAAGATCGATGAATTCTTTCTCTACATTTTCTCGTATTCGAGCATCTGACATATTCCGTCATTTTACCATAAAGGAGAACATATCCCCTCCAATAGCCGCAATATGCTCCAATTTTTATTATTGATCAAATTATTCCTCTGATAAAAATCTTATTTTTCCGAACAATGCGATGTGACCTCGCGTACACACACAGACATCCAGCCAGCTAATAATCGCATTACTCGATGTCTTGCACTATTTTCAGTATTCTGACGTTAAAATATCACTTTATATATATATATATATATATATATATATATATATATATATATATATATATATTGTAACGAACAAGTAATCAATGGCCGTCCGTCGTACGTCGCAGCTCGGGAGGTGGCTGCGCTGGTCCGATTGTTAGGGAAAGGAATTCTTATTTATGGCCCAAAATATTCATTTTTATGTAACCCTGGGCGGCCGAGGGAGCCTGCACCGAGGAGCTACGGCGTCAGCGATACCGAGATTGACCGGGAGTCGAGTGGGATGGAGCTACCAAGGTGGAGGGCGGATCGAGCTCGAGGGACGAGCGGCCTACGCCCGCTGCGGACATCTGTACCGAGGTTCGTCGTCGTCCACAGGATTTCCCCTGCCCGGCTGTCTGAGTCGCGGGAGATCTCGAATCCGGGGCAAAACATCCTCCCAGATTGCCGAGTAAGTCCCGAGGAAATTGTCGGGACCAACCACTACACCGCGGGAACGGATTTCATCGGGCGTCCGGCAAATAATCTCACCGATCGTCCAGGGATGCATTTTCAGTCCGGCGGCGCGAATTATCCACCGAATTTGCCGCCGGCATGTTAAACACATTCGCGCTCGCGCGACGCTCAGCAGCATTCCGGCGTGCGCGCGAGCGCCGAAAATCGACGATCGATTCTGGTGATTACCGAGGACGCGGAAGCGGTAGCGATTAGGCCGGGTGGGGGTAGGGCCTAACGAGAGCGAGAGCGTTCGACAGCTCGAGGCAATCCTCGCTGAGGTGTTACGACATACAGACGAGCCGTCGAATTATCCGCAGCCAGCGCCAAATTCCGAGGGCAAAGAGAATCGTCGCCGAATCCAACAGCTATTGGTTTCCGAGGCCGAGTCTTCCTACCGCGGTATTTACGGGTGAGCTTATCCGTCCCAGGGACCGTCTATTATTTTCTTTTGTGTTATATCGAATCTTTGGCCGTTTGAAAACGAGTTAATTAGTTCACGTCGGCGTGCACGGGGATCGGGTTTTCCGAGGGAAAGCGGGCCTCTGAAGCCACGTGTGGAATGGCGGGTCGGCCTCTCTGACACCCGCCGAGATCGAGACATTACCGTATCATGTACGCGCCGTTGCTTTAAGGGGGTTTTTGTTTGGAAATATTAATTTCGCGTTAGCACCTCGGGATCGTGCCCACGGGGATTGCCTTTGGATTAAGTCGGATTCGCGAGCGGTCCACCGGCGTTTCATGTACGATTAAGAGATCTTGGTCTATTCCGGTGTATTTTGAGATGTTTTGGAATCGTCTCGAGCCGGCCGTACCGGGGACCGTCTCGCGCCGCGGTATATTGTGTGCGTGTGCGAAGAGCGTTGGGCGAACTCTCGGTTTGTTGGGAGTGGAAGCGAATTGTCCGAATAATTATTCTGGTTGTATAGTGCGAGTGCCGACGAGTGTGTCGGTCACTGCTGAATTATTTTCTTTGCGGGAGGTTTTCCTCCGGGCTTGCCCGGTTTCCTCCTGATCGAGCCACTTGTTTGTTTTGTCCGAATAAAAGATTATTTCGTTTCTTTAGTTTTGATTCTTTTGTTGTGAGATTCGATTGCCCCTAACTGGCCACTCTGCCCTCGAGTTAGACAAGCAGCGAGTCGGGCACTCTATCTGTCCTTTTCCTCGGCGCGTCCTGACGCGCCTAGCGCCCAGATAAATAAATTACGGGGAAAGGGTTTTAAGGTTCGCGGCCGTTGGGACTCCGCCCCACAATATATATATATGTAAACTTACATAGGTATTTTTATCTCACTCAAATTAATAGTTTATAAGCACAAAATTCGAAGATGTCTTCAACGATGTCTGTCGAGTTGTAATTTGACCGTTTTCTTTCGCCTACAGAAGACATTCGAATTTTGTTTTTATAAACTACGTTACAACAAAGGTTTTCTTAAAAACTATAAACTATTTCATAAAAAACAGGATCACATAAACTTGAGATCGTTAACGTTGTTAGTTACATATGTATCACATGGATATAATGTTATAAAGGAAAATAAACTTGGACAATAATTTTCGGAGAAAAGGTTTTCGCGATCCCTATCCCTTTCCTTTCTACCTTCGATTACTTTTTCAAGCTTAGTTTCAAGCGCAAGGATCTTTGGTACTGTCCGTTCTATGGTTTTTTTCTTCCCTTCTCCGCGGCTTTATCTTCACGCTCTTTTCGCTGCTTCCCTAAATGAACCCGCTCTTTGGCGGTCGCTTCGAAATCGGCTTCGGAATACTCCGTCAAATTGTCACATACCGAATCTTAAATAAATGAAACTCTTGCAATAAATTATTTATTACAATAGGAAATTTAAAAATTGTAGAATATATCTCCGTAGCTGCTGTACATATATAAATAAAGCATAAAAAAAGCGGCAGTTATCATCTTTTTTAGGAAGCGATTTACCTTTAATCATCTCCCCGATGTGTAGTGTGTGGATTCCCAAATTTTGACGTATTCCGTTCCAGGTGACCAAACTGGCAACTGACGTTGAAAAAACTCGAGCGAATACACGTTCGATCATTTCTTTTGCATTTTTACCGGCAATTCGCAAAATGAATGCTTTCTATATAACATATTTAAAAATATATATATACTGTAGCGTGGCAAAATTTGCCCGTTACGTACGCGCTTGTACCAGCTCTCTCGACGGCTCGCAAGGCGATTCCGAAGGGCCCGATAGGCGTGCGTATCATTTTTCTAAATTGTATTCGAAACCTTTTCATGTTCGAACGCCTCGGATGGGAGAGCGACCGGCGAGATGTTGACGTTCGCCGAGGAGACGGGAGTCAGCAAGGACCAGCGACACTCATCCTGGGAATCGGAAGGCCCGAACCCTATCCCTCGGCTGTTGGAGTCGTCGTTAAAGTCATCGATGGAGCGAGAGGAAACTCCGGTCGGAACATCGGGAGCATCGCCGAAGAAATCGCATCGGCCCTGCAGTCGTCGGTGTCCGGGCTGCAGGAGAATTTCTGCACGCGAAGGTCGGGAAGACAATCGGGCAGGGGGGACTGAGTACCCCTGCTGGCGCGTATCGACGTGAATATCGACGTCGGGCGGCGAAAATCCCGAGCGCTGACCAGCGTTAGGCGAGCGTGGAGATTTCGCGTCGGCGGAAAGGGCCGGGCGCGGCCGAATATTGGCGATTAGGCAGGGGGTAGGGGGAGGTGCTAACGAGAACGATCGAGCGACGATCCTCACAGCACTTCCCGTTGAGTCGTCGAGCGAGCTGGCTGCGAGGACATTCGAGCTGGAATATTTGGACTGTGGGAATACCGAGCGAGCAGATCTGTCGCCGTCGAGTTGGGTCGTCCTCGCAAACCGGTGAGCTTTTCCGATCCTCAGGCATCGGACATTGCATTAAATTTGTAATTCGTGTTGCGTGTGATCTCCCGTGCGTCGTCAGTGTGAACGAGACGGGGATTCTTGGTCTCGTCGGCGTGTCTCGTCCCGCCCGCGTCGAGGGTTTTCGCGAACGTCGCACGTTGGCCGTCAAGCAGCGTACGCGTGCGACACGGGTAAGAAGCATTGTCGCGGGAACGGGAAAAGACCGCAGGGCCGGGATTAAAATCCATATCGCGTCGTATTGTGTCGAACTGCCGGGAGTTATTTCGTTGCTTTCCGAATAGAATCCGTTGTAAAATCAGTTAACAATCGCCTTGGGGTAAAACGGCCCACGGGAAGAAGCCTGATTGTCGTGTCGTCGGGTAAGCAGAGCCGGGACGTGTGCGAGTGTGCGTGTGAGGGCCGAATATTGGCCGGATATTATTTTGGAACTGTTTTTGGAATTTTTGTTCGGGTTCAACAGAACTATCAGACATTGTAAAGTGGAATCGACCGCCGGTCGCAAGATCAACTATCGGGTGTCCGGTATCGCCGAATGCTCGTTCGCTGGAATCTATAAACAAACCATCAGTATAAAATTCAAAAAATCAAAAAAATATTTGCTTCACATAAGATCCGTATATAATCGAAAACGAAAACAAATAATCAATATGATTTGAAAACGAACCTATATGTTCGGTTATGTCCGAACATTTTCAACAGGTTGCTTAGTTGCGTGTTTTCAGCCGAAGTCATATCTAGAATAGTAAATAAAAACCGCGCGCGAAATAAAAATATTCTATTCCTATTTAATACACAAGTCACTGACGCGAAACTGCTACATGGGTTACCTGGAATGACGTTGAAGTTTTTGTCAAAGTTGTTACGAATAAACGGAATTTCATGCTCAGTATCGCGACTTTCACTTGGCAATTTGATTGTGAGGCTGTTATTACTCGCCCGAATAGGCATACTCTCGGCATCAATTTCGAGAGTAGGCGGTGCCGATTCCATCATAGACTGTTGCTCTAAAAGAAAAGTATACTTAATAAATAGGGACTCAGTGCATTATAAATACAAGCCATATATGCATTATGTCCAGTTATCGCTCTTACAAATTGACAATCAAATCAATCAATGATCGAAAAAAAATCGTGACAAAGATATGAGATAATATAATAATAGTAATAATAATAATAGTAATTTGAGGCCTTCGAAGCTCTCTCAGGATCGCGAGAACAGTTTCTTCCCTTCTCCGCCTTTGGAACTAATGCATTTTGTCAAATCGTTCCTCAGTATCACTCGAAGCCGACGAATATTTTTTCGCTATTTGCTTTCTGTGGCCTTACCCCATTTTTCTTCTTCTGTCGTTGCGTGATCGATGTCATTTGCGGCATTTCGTGCTTTTTTTAAGTTTTCTGCAATAAAAACAAGAAAAACTCAGTCATCTAATACCGCAATAAAATTCGAAACCAGACAAAATAAATTTTATTTGTTTACCACAATATTTTTCAACGTCGACATCGCACAGCAGCCACGTTTTCTTTTCTGGAATAGTTTTCTTTGATATCAGCGTATATACTTTCTTTATTGCCGGACCGGGCCACCAGCATTGACTGGATCCATCCATTACGTTCAACCAAAGTATAGGAACTTCGGAGGCGGTTCCATCTTCTTTAAAGCACACGACAGCATACTCCATCTCGACTTTTGTAGGTGGAAGTTCTACAATAATCGTAGCAAAAACCCCCGCTGTGCTTAAGTTGCCTTGAAATTATTCGAATAATGACAAAATCTATTGAAGAACAAAACAATAAAAGCATAGGTCAATAAAATCAGATAGTTTGCTTACAACAGTATTTTTCGACCACGATGTCACTGAGTTCCCAAGTTCTTGCGTTAGGCTTGGCCTCGTTTTCTATCAAAGAATTCAAATCCGACGTGGAACCAGGCCACCAACACTGAATAT
>JAPYZD010002639.1:0-15267 GCA_030522725.1 Ichneumoninae sp. B BG-2022a
CCAAATATTTCTTTCAATCGACCAAATATTTCTTTCAATCGACCAAATATTTCTTTCAATTGACCAAATATTTCTTTCAATCGACCAAATATTTCTTTCCATCGACCAAATATTTCTTTCCATCGACCAAATATTTCTTTCGCCATCCGCAACCGCAGTTTAGTTTGATATTACCAAACCTTTTTTTCGGTGGATAAAATAAGAATAAAATAATTGCACACCAGTAATTTATATTTCGCCAGACGCAACTGGGTTTTTCCGTTTTCTCGGACCAAATGCCTGCTGCGCTTAGTCTCGGTATGCTCACCACTGGCAAATTCTCCCTCGGCATCTTGGCTCGGGAATTCGCTCGCGTTATCCTGGCTCGGATTCAGTTCTGTTTGCGGATCTCCCTCGGCCGGAAAGGCCCCTCGGACCTTCTCGGAGTTTTCCGTGAGTCGCAGCTCTGCACGGAAACATCGCGGTCGAATTCAGGGGATGATCGATAAATAAGAGTGCCCGGGGAATTCCCCTCCGAGTAAACTCAATTTCAATTCTATTTCATGTCCACCGTACGACAATAAAAAAAATTACAACATTTCCGTACCATAATAAAAATCACGAAGAAAAAAAAAACTAAAGAACTTTTTTATTGAATTTTATGCTTCGAAAGATTGAAGATCGTCCCGCGAGGGAGCGTCAGTCAATAAAGCACTTCAGTGAAATAGCTCGTTGATGTGAATTATTGTTATTATTTTTTATTTTGCACGCAATAAAGAGATATGGATATACCTTCGAGAGGCTCGTCCTCCATCGCTTCCCGTTAGTTCGCCTCCACCCTATCTGCCTCGGAAGCGGCGGTGCGATAGAAAAGATATTCCCGTCCAAGTTTCGACTGGAACGCTAATTGAATTCCTCACGTTAATTCGATTTTCGTTGTCGACGAGCTGTTTCGTCATTTTCGTTGTGATAGTCGTCATTCGTATCGTCGTGGTAGTGCCGGGATAATAATAATGCCGCCGGTGAGGCTATAACAAAGTTGGTCGGATCTCTCTCATTCGTGGAAGGAAGAGACGGAAATAGAGATAGAAGAGTCTCGCGGAGTTTCGATATCGAAACCCAAACTGGCTGTACTTTGGCCTGGCTAGACTCGGTTGCCTGTAATTACCCGCGGTAACGGAGCTCTCTCACTCCGAGCCATTCGCATCCTTTGCGAACTTCGCATTGTACCTGATTGAGTCTGCATTTCTTTCGACTTCTCTCCGGTGGGTTTGTATAATTGGCGTGAAACGGGATATCGATCCAGACATGACCAAATCGTTGAAAGTCGATATATATATATATATATATATCGACTTTCAACGAGTATTTTCAACGAGGCTTTGAGTATATTTAACTGCAGAAATATATTATTTCTGTCCACAAACATGAAAGACAGTCTTTTTTAATTTTAATAATGGTCTTTTAAATTAAGTTATTAATTTATAGAATGCAATAAACATTTTTTATAATTTGTGCTGTGCTAATGGTCGGAAGTGCGAAGGTATTAACAAAAAAATGAGTATTTATTTTAAGTTCGAAAATTGGGTTACCTTCGTTTTTTTTGTCGGTAATAAATTCCTCTTCGAGAGGCTCGTTTCCGGCTTGATCAATGAGTCTTTTTTTTCTACTCTGGATCGGATATTTTTTTTCGGTCATTGGGGAGAGCGGACTTCGATCCCCGGTGGTTTTCGCGGACCAACCGATCTTCCGCAATACGTGACGGAAGATCAACTTTACTGCCGGCCGCGGAGTTTGTCGCCGGAGCGGTAACGGCGAAATGGATAAGGGACTCGCTCGTTGCGTCTATTCCCGGGGGTGCTGAAACTCCCGCATGTGTTGATCCCGCCGGATCAACTTCCGGAATTACTGCTGCCGCAGCACTGACGCCGCTCGCTTCCACCTCGATGCTCTCGCGCTCTTCTCTTTTTGCTAAAACACAACAACCGTATACGCTTTCGTCAACCGGCGACGACGAACTTGTTGCAAGCGAGCCTGCTGCCTAGTTTGCACCGAAGAGTTAACTCGGCAACTCGTCGAGAAGTAGAATTGGGCAAGAGGGAGCGATAGATTAAACTGACGAGAATCCATACCGTCGAAAACTTAGAAGAAGCTACATTACCCATCGCCAAATTGTTCTTGTTGAAATCAATATTGAAGAGCGATGCTTGTAAAAAAGAGTAATGAAGAAAACATAATTAATAGCCGGAGAACAGCCTAGCTTAAGTATTGTGTTCATTACAAATTTATCGGTGATGAAAAAAAGAAAGTTATAATCGACCATCCAGCGTTGATAAAGAACGTATTACCCATAGTTACCCATAGTTACGTATTACCCGTATTATCCATTATCCGTAAATTGAGATATCTTGATAAAAAAAATGAGGCCAAAGAACAGGAGGAAGTAAATGAGGAGAATCCTAACCGTCTAAAACTTAGAAGAAGCCACATTACCTATCGCCAAATTGTTCTTGTTGAAATCAATATCGAAGAGCGATGCTTGTAAAAAAGAGTAATGAAAAAAACATAATTAATAGCCGGAGAACAGTCTGGCTTAAGTATTGTTTTCATGAAAAATTCATCGGTCATGAAGAAAAGAAAGTTATAATCGGCCATTCAGCGTTGATAAAGAACGTATTATCCATAGTTATCCATTATCTGTAATTCAAGATATCTTGGTAAAAAAAATGAGGTCAGAGAACACGAGAAAAGAGTGAAGAGAATTGGGCAAGAGGGAGCGAGAAAGTAACTGAAGAGAATCCAAACCGTCTAAAACTTGTAAGAAGCAACATTACCCATCGTCAAATTGTCCTCGTTCAAATCAATATCGAAGAGCGAAGAGCTTGAAAAAAAATTATAATATAAAAAAATAACAAGACATAATTAATAGCCGGAGAACAGACTGGCTTAAGTATTGTCTTCATTAAAAATGCATCCGTTATGAAAAAAAAGAAAGTTATAATCGACCATCCAGCGTTGATGAAGAACGCATTGACCACAGTTATCCATTGTCCGTAATTCAAGATATCTCGGTAAAAAAAAATGAGGCCAGAGAACACGAGAAAAGAGTGAAGGGCAAGAGAGAGGCATCGGGCGATGTCGAGGGATCGATATACGGGAGAAACGTCGGAGATAAATCATCCGGATGGCGAACCAGCGAAAACGAGGGTTGAGCAGAAAGATCCCGAACGGGATTAAAGTGAGTCCGGAAGAGATTCGAGATTGCGTGGTGGCAAATTTACGACGCATGCACTACATGATAATACGTAACTTTTGAGGGGTTGTTTCATCGGTGTGCGTGTGCATATGCGTGTGTTTGTGTTCGCGTCTTGGGAGGATCTTGCGATGAGCTCGTCTTACGGTGTATGTTGTACAGGATATGAAATAGCGTGGTGGCAGGAGCTGTGCACTATATATTTCCGGTGTTCCCAAATGAACTGGACTACGGACGGGATAGAATGTAAATAATCGAGTCACGAACGAGAAAAGAACGTGAGAAATATTAAACGAGAAAATTTTACTGGGCGAAAATAGTGCGAAAAGCGCATAAAGACATATGTAATGAAATTTCATTAAAATTGCAGCAAACAATGGAAAGGGAACGCTTCACTCGAGCCTTTCGTGGGTTAGTTATTTTTAAATAACTGAATATACTGCAAAGTACTGAACAAATGTCGGCTTCTTTGAATTCCGTGCAAATAGTCATATACGATTTCTCGAATTAGATATTTGCTTGAACAGTTATATATATATCTCGTATTTGTCTTTATAGATCGTTCCCCTCACGAACGAGAAAAGAACGTGAGACGTATTAAACCAGAATACTGTACTGGACGAAAATAGTGCTAAAAGCGCATAAGCAGATAATGACATTCCATTAAAATTGCAGCGAATAAGGAGATATAAATGCTTCGCTTGTGTGCCAAATGTAAACTCACTAGCCCGAGCCGTTCGTGGGTTAGTGATTTTTAAATAACTGAATCCATCACATACGTACATACATCCAAATACTGAATACATTTTGGCATCTTTGGATTCTGTGCAAATATTAATATACGATGTCCCAGATTAGATATTTGTTTGAATAGTTATTATATATATATATATCTCGCATTTGACTTTACAGATCGTTTCCCTTACGATCGACAAAAAAACGTGAGAAGTATTAAACCAGAATACTGTACTGGACGAAAATAGTGCTAAAAGCGCATAAACAGAAAATGAAATTCTATTAAAATTGCAGCGAATAAGGAGAAATAAACGTTTCACGTGTGCGCTAAATGTAAACTCACTAGCCAGAGCCGTTTGTGGGTTAGTGATTTTTAAATAACTGAATCCATCACATACGTACATACATCAAAATACTGAATACATTTTGGCATCTTTGGATTCTGTGCAAATTTTAATATACGATGTCCCAGATTAGATATTTGTTTGAATAGTTATTATATATATATATATATATATATATATATATATCTTGCATTTGGCTTTATAAATCGTTTCCCTTACGGTCGACAAAAAAACATGAGAAGTATTAAACCAGAATATTGTACTGGGCGAAAATAGTGCTAAAACCGCATAACGATTCACTTGTGTGCCAAATGTAAACTCGCTAACTCGAGGCGTTCGTGGGTTACAGTGATTAGTAAATAACTGAATCCATCAAACACACATGCAGCAAAATACTGAACAAATTTCAGCATCTTTGAATTCTGAGCAAACAGTCATATGCGATTTCCCGGATTAGATATTTGCTTGAACAGTCATATATATATCTCGTATTTGTCTTTACAGATCGTTTCCCTCAATGCGGATTATATATAATAGTCGAGATCAACGTGGGCGTTGGGACGGTTCTATAGTAGGAAATAGCTCGGAGAACAGAGTACCACCGAGGAAGCACGAAGCATAATGAATCTCGACGTCGAACCTTTTTCCCGTGCCTGTGCTCTCAGGTAAGCATCCTTTCTGCAATTATTTTCCTTCGTGCATCCTATCACAGGCATGTCGTTGATTCGGTGACGTTGAATTTAAGGGGAATCTATCGGGATACTGAAATATAAATATGCGAAACAAAGTTTCGGTAATTAAGGTAGTCCTCGCGAATACTGTTCACTTCGCATAAGTTTCAGAGAAATGAGAGGGAATTGCAAACACTCCTGGATGGTATAAAAATCTGAAGAAATCAAGCATATTAAAGGTGCCGAAAAGATTAATTTTGCATAATAATAATTCCAAAATGTTAACAACAAATTGATGAAAACTAAAATTGTTCAACAAATCTCACGGAAACCTATCTTTCTTTTTTATGAAAATGATTCGTTCATTTTTTCGAATACGTATGCATTTTTTCTGATTTTTTAATTCACTGTGAATTTTTTAAATATGGGACAAATGTGTAGAAAGTCACAAAATTTAAAGCGAATTTAAAAATCTGAAAAAATTTATACGTATTCGGAAAAGTGAATGAGTCATTTTCATAAAAAATTAAGTTAGGTTTCCGGGAGATTTATTGAACAATTTTATTTTTCATCAATTCGTTATTAACATTTTGGAATTATTATTATTATGCAAGATGAATCTTTTCGGCACCTGTAAAATGCTTGATTTTTTCAGATTTTTATACCATCCAGGAGTGTTTGCGATTCCCTCTCATTTCTCTGAAACTTATGCGAAGTGAACACTATTCGCAAGGACTACGTTAAATTGATCAATTAATCGAACGGAGTATTAATAGTTTTTTAAAAGACACAAAAAGGTGTTCCCAATATTTTTGAATTGTTCACGGCAGTGTGCTAAATATGTGCAATACCTTTTCAAAGAGAGAGAGAAAAAAGCGTATCCAATACGGATCCCGTACGGGTCATCGAATTGGAACAACCTTCTATTTTGAAACTACCGAACTCGTCGGGCTTCAATTCCGATTCTCGCTCGTACGTGTTACACGCTTTATCACGGGGATGAATGAACGATAATATTTCGGGGCAATGAAACGTTAACGTGTCGATCACGCATCAAAAATATCGTCGTAAAAGCACTTTTGCGTTTTCGTGTTGCAAATTAAAATTGGAATTTAAACGACGCAGCGACGCGGAACTTTCGCGTCATCTCACTGTGAAAGTTTAATCTCGCGTGTGCTTTCCATCAGCAAGGAATTGGCAGATTCTTCGAAATGTTGCCCATACGGAGAGCGAATCTCGGTCGAAGTGGAGATATTTTCTTTGCGACTTGTAACTGAATCGTCAGCTCGACGTTGGATTGACTCGGATCACAAAAACAAGCCGCGTTCATCTCGTGATCGACAGTGGACAGAGCCGCGTTTAGTGCGACATTTTTAAAGTCGTTTATACGCATTTTTTATGCATCTATTGATTACAGAGCCGGGCAAAATGCACTAAGTACTTGTATACGTCTTGAAGCATCAAGTAGTGAGTCAGTGCCCACTATTCAAAACTTCAAGAATTTAGTTTTGCCAGTACTGAATACTTCAGTACTCAAGAACTACCTAGCGCTCAGTACTTCGAATACTTGATACTTTAATACGCACTTCAAGTACTTAGGGTATTTGCCCAGCTCTGATTGATTATAGTGGATGGTTATTTATATAACAGCAGATATCCTTGACCGAAAAAAACATTAATTGCAATGGATTTGCAAAAATATTAACTGGCCTGCGCTAATTTTCTAAAAGGTACATATTCGTTCAGTTTTTTCAAACAGTAGTCCGCAATTTTTGTTCGATTTTGATATATTACGGCTCATCTCTTCCTTGACAGATGCTGTACAAATTAACCATGTAGATATTCGATTGTGTTTTCTGTTTAAAAATGGTAGCTGTTTGTTTATGAAATAATTTGGTCGATGGATAACCAAAAGACTGTCATTTTTAAACGGAAAATACTATCGAATATCTGTATGGTGAATGAGCCGTAATACAACAAAATCGAGAAAAAAGTTGGAAATTTAAATGTTCATATCGCTTTCTCATAATGTTTCATTATTAGCGAAGCCTCTTCTATGAGGAAGCATTGTCTGTATTTTTGGCTTCCGCGTAGAGGAAACTTCGCGAATAAAGGAAAATTATGAGAAAGCGATATGAAAATTTCAATTTCCAACTTTTATGAGAAAGCCATATAATAATTTCAATTTTTAACTTTTATGAGGAAGCGATATGAAAATTTCAATTTCCAACTTTTTTAGGTTAAGTACGTCTGCCGTAATACAAATAACCATCCACTATAATCAATAGGTGCATAAAAGTTTGTATGCATGACTAAAAATGTAGCACATATTTGATTGGTGTGAACCGCTACAACCTCCTTTTAAGGTGGTGTTAAAGATCAACATACCCTCAAAATATTTTGAATCCATTTTTCTCCAAAACGATTCTATAAAATGAAAAACCCTTTCGGAGAAAAATGTATTCAAAATTCTTTGAGGATATGTTGACCTTTTATCCCACCTTACGAGGCGTTCAAAGTCAGACGGCGGTTGCTTGGGTGTGAGAGAGACAGCGTCATGAGGAGAATTCTGTGAGAGCAAGAGCGAGGAGTTTAGCCTGCCTTTAAGTGCAGTCGTTCCGTCAAGTGCATTGATATTTTGTCATGAATATTACACCTGGATCAGTCGTCCCGGATATGTGACATAGGGGACAGCGGGGCAAAATGGCACAACGGGGCAAAACGGGATGACGAGACAAAAGGCAATTTCCCAATAACTTTTGGACGGTGGCGATGGTGGTATATGGGGCAAAATGGGTTTGAAAATCCGGATGTATCGTTGGGACAAAATGGGACATCCAACAATTATTGGAAAATTGAGTTTAGCCCTCACTGTCCCGTTTTGCCCCACTGTACCATTTTGCTCCGCTCTACCCTACATCGAAGCATAAAGTCCGCAGTTCCGTCAGTTGATTAGAACGTTCTATTGCTCACGGTAATCCGATTTTTATTCTCTTTGCGTAACATATTCGCGAGTTATCGATGATTCAGTTTTGTCCACGCGTGCATGGTAAAAAAAATTGCACTCGCCCCGAATTCACGGCGAAGTAATAATTCAGATTTGTCGACGTTTACGTTCGTCCGATCTCTGCTCGTCACTCGGTTGCTCCGGTCGAAAAATATTTGTCCTCGCCGTCATTGTCGTCCCATCTGGGGAAAACACCACGGGCACTGTCTCGAGATCGGAAGCAAAGCCCGGGGAAAGGCAACAAAGCGAGCCCTCGTCCTCTTGTCACGTCTACGTCCAGAGGGGAAGCTTGCGGCAAGCGGCTCGGACCAACGGCGTTCCGGTGATGCACGCCGACGACGAGGAAGTAAACGTCGTTGGGCACCACCGCACCACGACAATGCCAAAGGGAGGAAACGTTTTTTTTCCTTTCCCTTCTATTAACAAAACTTCCCGCACGCAACAATGTTAGAAAATTCATTAAATTCCTTGAGGAGGAAAAAAGGTTAAAAAAATTAAGTAAAAATGTTTCAATTTAAATTTACGATAATATCGTTAAGTAAATTGCACGACAGAAGAACCGCGTCGGAATGTTATTTTAAAAAATGCATCTTTCGTTTAATAGCTGCAGTTTTTACTATCTATTCATTTGCTAATATGCAATGTGCACTGAAAAAAAATTTGCTTGCGGGCTGCCAGCGAAAAAAATTGGTATTCCGATTCTACTTTCAATTCTTACAATTCCATATGATATTGAAACAACGACGGCAAGAAAAAGGTTTAAAAAAATAGGTAAAAATGTTTCAATTTAAATTTACGATGATATCGTTAAGTAAATTGCACGATAAAAGAACCGCGTCGGAATGTTATTTAAAAAATGCATCTTTCGTGTAATGGATACAGTTTTTACTATCTAGTCATTTGCTAAACAATATGTGCACTGAAAAAAAATTTGCTTGCGGGCTGTCAAACAAAAAAAATTATTATTCCGATTCTAATTTAAATTCTTACAATTCCATATGATACTAAAAAACGACGGCAAGATTGTCAAGGTGACGTGTTATCGTTTCAATCCCGTATGGAATTGTTAGAATTAAAATTAGAATTGAAATAATAATTTTTTTCTTTGGCAGCCAGCAATCAAATTTTACTTGAGTCAATGATATTTTTCATTGACGTAGGCGCATATACTTACGTGTCCTATTATTTGCTTCAATTCTCAACCTAAAAATCTTTCGATCCTTCCGAGATATTCGATCCTTCCGAGAAACGAATTTTCGTAAATTTCGAGACCAATTTTTAACCGAATTTGTCAGTAAAGTCCAGAAGTTGAACTGAATTTGAAATTAACCCAGAAATGTCGAGGAGAATTTTGATCGGAGCCAAACTTGTCAACGCGGTCCTTAAGTAAATTAATTCGTGTCGTTTTTGTTTTTTTTCTCCCCGTAGCGTTGTTCACGCGAAATTCGTGTTTTTTTTTCTGCGACTTTGAGGGCCCGGAAAATTGTCCAAGCAGCATCGACAATTTCCGTGAGTAGACTTCGACGATCCAACGTTCGAGGCTCTTCGACAACGGCAAACGTACAGAGGCTGGCGAAATTATCGTTACCGGGGCTTATTGTAATTCGCTTAGCGAAATATCAATTGTCTCCTTCGGGCATCGCCAACGTGATACGACCGTGTACATCCAAGGGCGCCCCCGTTAGCGTTTACGTTTGTATGTTGTCTAAAGCACAACCTCCACCTCGATTACGACAACATTTTGGCTCTCGGCCTAGCCACCGGGCAGCGCAAATTGGGTTTTCACTATTGGATTAAAAGTCAGAAACGACGAGATTCGTATTAACCTCGAGATCGTTGACCTCCTCGAAATTAACCGGCGGTTCAATTAAATTTCGAGGGGTCGGTTTGGAAAGGCGTACAAACGCGATGAAATGACCATGGGAAATCGACCATCGGATTCCGCATGATTTTAGCGTGTTAAATCCGATCGGATATATTTCACGACTTGCCACCCCGGTTGTTGAATTAATTTTATCGTAATTCGATTCGACTAATAGCCCGAGATTAAATTTTTTTTCAAAAATTATGTTTTTTTTTCCACGAGAAATCTTCTTTTTCAGGATAAATTCTTTTTATTTTGTTGGAAAAAAATCCGATAGACGAGAGTTTTTTCGATAGCTGTTCTAGGGGTTAAAAAACTGATCCGTCGAGGTACCTTTTTTTTTAGTTCCACCGTGAACTCTGCTTGAGGTCGGGAAAATAAAATTTGTAATTTTACGTCAAGCATTTTAATTAAAATGGGGAAAAAAAATTGTCGATTATAATCCGGCAGGTTATTTTAAAAATGCGGGAGTTCCCTCGGTCGAACTTCCGTCGGCGTTGAAAGCACGCAACAATGTTAGAAAATTCGTTAAATTCCTTCAGAAGGAAAAAGGTAAAATAGGTTTTTATGTAAATTGACGATAATACCGTTCAGTAAATTGCACGACAAAAGAACCGCGTCAGTGAAATTTAAAAAAAATCATCTTTCGTGTAATGGCTATAGTTCTTATTATCAAGACACTTGCTAGACTATATATGTGGTTCTGCTGATATATCATACGCACGCGCATATACTTAGGGGAGAGCGGGGCAAAATGGAACAGCGGGGACAAAACTCAATTTTCCTATAATGTTTCGATGCTCCATTTTGTCCTAACGATACATCCGGATTTTCAACACCACTTTTGTCCCATTTACCATCACCACGACCATCCAAAAGTTATTGGAAAATTGCCTTTTGTTCCATTATCCCGTTTTGCCCCACTGTTCTATTTTGTCCCGCTCTCTCCAACGTGCCTTATTATTTGCTTCACTTTTCTACCTAAAAATCTCGGGATATTCGGTCCTTCTCAGAAACGAGTTTTCGTAAATTTCAAACCCAATTTTTACCCGAATTTCTCAATGAAGTTTAGAAGTTGAACTGAATTTGAAAAATAAATCCGACGGGCGAAAGTTCTTTCGATAGATGTTCCGTGTGCTAAAAAATCTGATACGACGAGCCACTTTTTTTTCAGTTTCATCGTGAACGTTGCTTGAGGCTGAGAAATTTTAACTTGTAATTTTTCATCAAACATTTAAATTAAAATGGAAAAAAAATGAACGAACTACAAATCCGGCAGGTTGTTTAAAAAATGCAAGTCCCCTCCGCTTGCGTTGGCTTCCGCCG
Organism: Ichneumoninae sp. B BG-2022a; assembly: GCA_030522725.1. Classification (NCBI taxonomy): domain Eukaryota; kingdom Metazoa; phylum Arthropoda; class Insecta; order Hymenoptera; family Ichneumonidae; species Ichneumoninae sp. B BG-2022a. The sequence goes on from JAPYZD010002639.1 coordinate 11,180, forward strand.
GCGTTGAAAGTTCGCGTTTGCAGAGAAAAATTTTTCAATGGAAAAATTGTTGGAATATAGAAGTTTGATGGCCATTGCTTTTGGACTCCGGAAAATCGTTCGAATCCGGATAGCGGAATGGGGTTTGCCCAGTGGTGAAGCAACTTACACAGCGTCGGCCGTGTACACCGTTTCTGTCGGTATAATAATGACACTGCGACAGGGTGAGTGTCGCAGAACGGCAATGCACTGCGGCGCCCATATATTATTCAGAGGGCTTAGGTGCGCACCCGCCTGTTCCTCGCTCCATGAAGCATGCCCGGTACAATGACAACGCTAGTTCTATCTCTGGTTTCACCTATCCGACTGCTCGCACATCCTTTATCTTCCCCATTCTCTTATACGCAATCCCGCACTCGCGAAACTCGTGTACATATTTTTTTTATTTTATGTATACATATATATATACATATATATATATATATATATATTTTTATATTTTGCACAGTCCGAACGGAAGAAAAACTCATTTCTGTTCCACGTTTGTGACACTTTTTTGCAGTCAGTTTCCAGCTCTATTTCGTTGAGGCCATAAACATTTTATCATGATTATTTCGGCGCGGAGATCGTCGGGGCTGATTAACTTTAAAAAAATATCCACAAATTTTCGTCCGTTCGTGCGGCGAAAGAATAAATATTTGCCTATCGGATGGAACTATCGTGGACATGTTTTTTCAAGTTAATTAGCCGTGCCGGTCTCCGTTTCAACAAAACTTTTTTTTTATTTTAGTTATATAAATGCACTAACATAGGTCGAAAAAAAGGGGCAGAATATGCGTGGAATGCAGTTTGTTCCGACGCGCATTCGTGAAAAATATAATGAATAAACGGGCTCGCAGCTTAATGGCGATAAAAAACATGTTGCTTTACGAAAAAATCACGTTCCGGCGTGTAAAACGAAGCGGCGGTTTTGCGATTCGCGCGGACCGTAATGCGGGAAGGTATGTCGTGTCACTATAAAATACGCTCCGCAAACCCGATTTTTTTTGGCGTCCGACGAGCTTGCCCTGCCTCAATTTTTCCGCGTCACTTTTAATTACACAACGACGTAATTTTTTTTTGCGCGGCTAAAAACCGCATCTAATTATATTAAAAGCCGCAGCAGGGTCTCGACGTGAACTAAAAAAAGAAAAATCAATGTCGTTTAAGGGGCTCATCGGGAGAAAGAATTTATTTTATTCACATAAACTTATTAATTTACATTCGTTCAGAAATTGATTCGTGTTTTGATGGAAATAATTCCGTTGGAAATTACAGATACTTGCACAATCTTTATAAAAAAAAAAAAAAAAAAAAAAAATCAAGCGAAATTACATTTCGGAGGGAAGCATTGAGGCCGTAAAACTTGCACAAAGTTATTGCCTCGAAATTCTCGAGCACGCAAAATTTAAAAAATGGGTTTGGTACGGGCATAGTAATATCGCGAGAGATTTCGTTAATTCGTAGCAGTTTTCAGCGAGAGTGGTCAACCGAATGGAAGGATTCTTCTTTTTCCGTTTTTTTCATTATCATTATTCGGCAAGTTAATTTAATATAAAATCGGCTCATCCTGTGATTCAGAGTAGGCTAGGATCGCCCGATGCACCGGGCGAGAGCTTGTACGGTCGGAGCTATCCAATTACCCTAAGTAATCTCGCAGGGGGTTATAGCGCAGAGCAGAGGAGCGCGGACCGGGCATAGAGCACAGCCGCAGCAGCCGAGTAATTTACAGTAATACCCTGCTCGTCCGAAGCCTGCTCGTACGTTGCTGTGGCTTGACGGTAGAATCCGCCCTTCCGTCTATGGGTAAGCTTGGACGCCCTACAAACAAACTGTGCATATGCGTACCCCCTCCCCCCTTCCTAGTCCTATCTCCCCCTTCCCATGTGCACCTATGTCCATACAAGTATGCACTTAAGCACACCCGTGATTTGAGGTCGCGCTCGAGTCCTGTCTTGCCCGCAAAAACAAAACACGCTTTTCAGTAATAAAAAAAAAGTACGGCCGAGTAGCAAAAGCAGTATTGGAGCACTTTGCTACTCGCCAATACGATTTTTTTTCCTTGTCAGTGAAAAGCGCAATTTTTTTCTGCGGCCAAGACAGGACTTAAGCATTGTCGAAATAAAAATAGAAGTGCGGTTGTGCGTTTTAAATTTGTATGAAAGACGAATGGGGTGAAAATAATGAAAAACGATATTGTACGTAAGCATAAAAAATGGGTTGTATTTAAAATTAACAAACACCTCATGGAGAACCGAGAAACAAACTGTGCATACACCGGCCCCCCAACCCCTCCCCCCTTCCTCCTATGTACACCTATGATCATACAAGTATACAGTCAGTGAAAAGCGCAATCTTTTTCTGCGGGCAAGACAGGACTTGAGCATAATCGATATAAAAATAGAAGTGCGTACGTTCGTTTTAATTTATTATGGAAAACGATGGTGGAAACATGATAAAAGACAATATTGTATGTAAGCATAAAAAATGGGTTGTATTTAAAATTAACAAAAACCTGATGGAAAAACGAAACAGGTGACCCCACGCCTTTTTTTCTTCTAAAAAAAAATTATCGACATATATTTTCTGTTTTAAAATTGGCATTCAACCCTGTCAGTAAAATTCTCCAGGTTACTGGATATCAGCCTCGACAAACTTGTTGCGTGAATCGTACCGCATCGATTTCGCTACGAAGAAGCAAAAAGAAAACAAAATCGTTCATTGATATTCAGCATTTCGGGTAAACTGAAGCGAGAGCCCGAAGCACAACTACAGGCTCGTTTTACCATAGCCGCATTGTTACAACTTCGAAGGGGATGCATCCTCGTACGATACTAACTGCTAACTGCCAGGTTCTCCTTATGTAAATTACTCTATGGGTTACCGACCGGCCGTCTTACTCGTGATCGTAATGTTGGATAATCTCGTTGAATTAGCGCCATTTCTCGGTTCTGCTTCAAAGCAGATAGGGACAGTCAGACTGTAGCGTCCGATATCTATGCATATAGATGCATATATTAGGGTTTCTCGAGGGTCGCACGCTCCCTTTAAGTATCTCTAAACCTTACTTAGAGTAGGGACTTAGAATAATCGAGACAGGCGGCAAGGGCCCCAAGGGACATAGCATTTTCTGTAAATTAATTGATAAACGAACGTAGAGTAACACATCAGTCCCCCTTGATCCACTTGATCACTCCCCCTCTCTAAAAGGACTATTTGAAGCCCCCTCCCCTCCCCCAAAGGGACTTCATTTGACCCCGGTCAAAGTGTTTCATTTGACCGAAACCCTTGAATTAAATTAAAATGTTTCATTTGAATCCGGTCAAAGTGTTTCATTTGACCCCAGCCAAATCGTTTAATTTCACCGAAACCCTTGAATTAAATTTAAATGTTTCATTTAACCTCGGTCAAAGTGTTTCATTTCACCGAAACCCTTGAATTAAATGAAAATGTTTCATTTGACACAGGTAAAAGTGATTCATTTGAATCTGGTCAAAGTGTTTCATTTGACCCCGGTCTAATCGTTTAATTTCACCGAAACCCTTGAATTAAATTAAAATTTTTCATTTAACCTCGGTCAAAGTGTTTCATTTCACCGAAATCCTTGAATTAAATGAAAATGTTTCATTAAATCTCCGTCAAAGTGTTTCATTTCACCGAAACCCTTGAATTAAATAAAAGTGTTTCATTTGACCCCGGCCAAATGGTTTAATTTCACCGAAACCCTTGAATTAAATTAACATTTTTCATTTAACCTCGGTCAAAGTGTTTCATTTCACCGAAATCCTTGAATTAAATAAAAATGTTTCATTTGACCCCGGTCAAGTTGTTTCATTTTATAACGTTGGTTGAAATGAAGCAGCCGCGAATATATTGAATACAACTATTACTTCATAATGATCATGGTATGTACAACCGGATATGTTACTTTGCATTTTCGGACTTTCAAAATGGCCAAAATTGTTTTTTCGAGATATCGAATTTCTGCCACCGCCATTCGATTCAAAAGACCCATTTTCATAGGAAATACGGAAGACCGGAATCTTTTTGGAAATTTTTAAAATTGACCA
>JAPYZD010002640.1:0-15264 GCA_030522725.1 Ichneumoninae sp. B BG-2022a
CTAATTCGAGACTATTATAGTTGACGCAGTTGACTAATTCGAGACTATTATAGTTGACGCAGTCGACTAATTCGAGACTATTATAGTTGACGTAGTCGATTAATTCGAGACTATTATAGTTGACGTAGTCGACTAATTCGAGACTATTATAGTTGACGTAGTCGACTAATTCGAGACTATTATAGTTGACGTGGTCGACTAATTCGAGACTATTATAGTTGACGTAGTCGACTAATTCGAGACTATTATAGTTGACGTGGTCGACTAATTCGAGGCTATTATAGTTGAAGTAGTCGACTAATTTGAGACTATTATAGTTGACGTAGTCGACTAATTCAAGACTATTATAGTTGACATGGTCAACTAATTCGAGACTATTATAGTTGACGTAGTCAACTAATTCGAGACTATTATAGTTGACGTAGTCGACTAATTCGAGACTATTATAGTTGACGTAGTCGACTAATTCAAGACTATTACAGTTGACGTAGTCGACTAATTCGAGACTATTGTAGTTGATGTAGTCGACTAATTCGAGACTATTGTAGTTCGTAGTTTTGACGACGCTTCTCGGCCTCCGATTTCGTCACTTAAACTCAATACTCGATGAAACTCGAGTTACAACCGTGCGAGAAAAGGGGGCTGCTCGGGAAGCGTACGATTCATCGAGACCCGAATACTTTCGCGAATTGTACACGAGTCTCTATGCAACCTGTGAGCGTCTGAACGGTCACTACTCCGATCGTTTGTTCCTCTGGTCGGCTCATGCCATGATCTCGTTCCTCCTGGAAATCTACTGTTTGATTACCGAGAAAGTATCGACGTTATACATCGCTGCCACCATCGTACGGTTACTCTCGGTTGTAATGGGATTGTTGATTTACTGTACAGCCTGCCAATTTACCGTCGGTCAAGTAAATACCTAACGACTCAACAAATCAATGCTACGAATTATGTGCTTGTATGATACATTTGACTTTTTTTGTTCCTCAGTCCAGAATGGTAATCTCGGCTCTGTTGGAGAAAAACGTCCGACACACCGCCCGGATAAATCGAGGACGAAGGGTTCGTCTTCAGTTTTCTCTCGGCTCGCACCCCAAAACCGACGACGTCGTTCTGAGATATTTATTTTTCGCAGGAAATATTTACGATGAGTTTCTACATGGCCCTGCGACCGTTAGAATTTTCGGCTCTTGGATTCTTTTCCGTCAATTTCAGTCTAACTTATGCGGTTTGTTTAAACTTTTTTTTTTAATAATTACACAAAACAAAGTTTTCGCGACTAGATTTCTGACTACCGTCACATTTTTATTACAGATCGTCACCACAACAGTGACATACGTAATTCTGTGCATACAAACTGGCGGTCGTTAATTCCGACAGAACTCGAAAAGCTGTTACCCATTTTTCAGTTTTCCTTAATTCACCTATTTCGGTCACTGGCTGCATTCGAGATACATTTCAGATAAAAATAACAAATTGGAAACTTTACTTACGGCTTCAAAATTCGCACTTAAATCGGGAGTGACGTCACACGGGAGATCGTCACTTCCGGTTTCGAACTCATGATTTTTTACCGGTAGTTGTGACGTCACTTCCGGTAAAAAATCAAGACTTCAGGGGAAAACGTCACTTCCGATTTTCAAATTTCAGTTTTCCCTCTATGACGTCACTTCCAGTCGACAACTTAGGTGACCAAACCGGAAACGACGTCGCAGATAATAAGAAGAAGACGGTTCGCTTCGCTCCAGCTATCTACGCTGGCTGGAGAACGACCGATGTGGCCTTTTGGCAGGCAGCGTAGCCAACGATGGGCCGTTTTTTCAGTTGGCCGAATCTTACCTGGCCATTTATTTCGATTTATGAAGAAAAAAAATTAATTACAATTGAAAAAAAAAGAAAATTGATAAGACGTACACGTAGTGCTTTATACAGTCGAAGCTCGTAGATTGTAACGGCCATTGCGTCGAAAATAAATAAACAAAGAAAGATCCAGGTGTGGACACTTAAAATTGCTCATCAGCGTTGAAATTTTTGAGATTTCACTGTTCTCGTTTGTGGGAAGTAAAACGAAAAGATTATCGCGGCAAAACGCGTATCCACGTGTCCTTAGGGGTAGTTATGAGTCCCGGAAGAACGTCTTGCAGTCCAGTGGGTTCCCCGTCGATGACATCGAAGTTGAAATTTTGGGCGAGTGCGGCAAAATGGGCGAAGAAACTGAAGCGAGCGTAAGTCTCACCGGCGCATACGCGTCGACCTGAATAACAGAAGGGAAACAATGTAAACATTTATTAATAATAATGATAGTAACAATAATCGACATGTTTCAGCATTAAATCTACTATTTTTTAAAAAACCTCTTTTGCACGTACCTAAACCGAACGGTAAGGAATAATCTTTGGCCATCTTTTTGCCGTCTTCAGTCAAAAATCTCTCGGGCCTGAAGGTTTCCGGATCGCCCCATAGATCCGGATCGTTGTGCATTGCAGCCAAATTAGTTACAACAACAGCGTTGGCGGGAATATTGTATCCCATTAGCGTCGTATCTTCAGTAGCTCTGTGCGCAACGCCCCATGGTGTCGTTGTTTCGATCCTGAGTAGCTCGCGTACCGTCGCTTCGGTGTAAGGCAGACTACGATTTAATTTTGAATTTTTTTAACGATGATGCACACGCGATGTACGAAAAATAAAAGAAATTTTGGAGATGATTTTTCTGGGAAAACATTGGAGAATTTAAAATGTAAAGATTTGTTGCATCTTTAAGCGGTCGAAAAAAATGTTCTATACAAGTTTTCCTTGAGAACAAGTGCTTGTAAAATTTCCCCGGAAGAAAGTTTGTTGAATTTGCATAATTTTTAGTGAGTTGCATGAGTAAGGCCGTCCCTAAGGCGACGTGACATCCCTTCCTCCCCGTCGAAGCCGGACCCGGTCGGTAATAAAAACTGTAAATAATATTTTTAATCGGCGCTAAACTTTTTCGGTTAAAAGCAAATTTTTACATGAAGCGGGAATTAATTCAGATCCATGTGACAATTATTTTTCGACAGTAAATGACTTCACTGTTAAAAAATAATAATTGCAATTTTTGTTACCGACCGAGCTTGGGTGGCGGTGAAAAAGGAATGGCACATCGTCTGAAGTGAAACGTTGTAAATCTCACTGTAAATAATGGAATTTTTGACACACGTGCATGAAACGCGGCACTTTACATGCCCGTCTTGCGAGCCGAAAGTGGCCCATTGCATGCCAGTTGTGAAACTGTCGTGAAATGAGAGAGTCGCGCATGCGCAGTTCGCATTTCATTCACTTTCGTCCCTTGGGAGTTTACTTTTCACATTTTCTACCCTGGAGACATAATCTCACTTTTCAGTATCCGTCTCGCGCGACTGCCATGCCAAGTGCCGCAGATTCATGCACTTGTAACAAAAAATATGATGTGTAACGAGGGTCGCCCTAGCAAGTTGACGGACGGTTGCTTTTAGGGAAAAAAAACTAAAAAACGGACCGAAAAACGGACACGTCCGTTGGGGAACGAAACGGACCGCAAAAACGGTAAAACGGATCGTACATTTGGATTGGTCCTTTTTCGGTTGTAGAAACCGCGGAAGAACCGAACATTTTTTATTACAATTTTTGGTTAAGTTTTTTATATTTTTTTGTTGTTTGGCTTTTAATTCTGTTTTTAATGAAAGGACAGAATAAAATCACGATCTTGGTCCTTTTTCGGTTGCGGGAACCGAAAACGGACCAAAGCAAATTTTTCGAAAAAAACCGTTCGGTCCGTTTTCGATTTCCACAACAGAAAAAAGGCCAAATGCCAACAAAAAATGTACAGTCCGTTTTTTCCCCAACGGACGTGTCCGTTTTTCGGTTCGTTTATAGTCCATCAACTTGCTAGGGATGATGTGTAACGAGGGTCGAATTGGCAATTGCGACTCGTGTGATTGCAGTCCTCGCTTCGGTCCGGCTGCAAACGTCACACTCGTCGCAATCGCCAACTTTCGACCCTTATTGCACAATATACTATTGTTGTTAGAAGATATTGACCGTACTTAATCCTATCGCTCCATCCCGGAAGTCGACTTCTTCCAACAACATCGTCGATCTCCTGTTGAACTTTCTTCATAACGAGTGGCCTGTGGATCATGTACTTGATGCAATGCGTGATTGCACTCGGCACTGCCGACAGAGCTGGAAACATCATATCCACGACGAGGATGAGCAATTGCTCGTCCGTGAAGCCACTGGTACCTTCACACTCCTTCATCTTCTTCAGATACACATCCATGAAACCTTCCAGTCTGCGCTCCTCGTCCACGCTTTGATCCTCCTCGGTCGTCGATCTTCGTTTCTTCACGAAGCGCTATTATTAACGTTGTAAAGGGATCGATAATTCAATTATCCATTGGCTGGCTTCGACAATGCAAAAACTTGTAATAAAAAATAGTAATAGAAAATGGTAATAAAAAATGGTAATAAATGTAATAAAAGCAAACCAACCACCTGGACTGTGAAATCTTTTTTCTTCTCAGTTCTTTGGCAGAACTGTTCAAAACTTTAAGACTGTGGTGTTAAACCAAGTTCTTCGCTTCGAACAATTTTACTAGTCAACGCTTTACCATTTTACCGTTTTTTTTTACTACGCATTATCTATTTTCTTAACGCAATGTTTTCTTGTTTCTTTCTTTATATAATAACATCAAAGATTTGTTATGTTATTAAATATAAAGGGGATTTTTTCCCGCCCGCCTATAAATATATAAATAAATAATAAAAAATGGTAAGTAAACAAGTACAGTCGTGCTGTAAATGTAAATTTTTATTTTACTTATTATCGTAACGATCTTTAATGAAAATTTCGAAGGCACTATACCTTTGCAAAGTTGGCCATTCCCTGGGTTCCCATCACAGTACCATGAAATCCAAAGCCTCTTTCTCCAAAGTGCCTTAACCAGGGGGTCTGCAGTATCGCACCTCCGGTGGTATCGCCGCTTCTCTGAAAAAGCATCGCAGAACGGCAGAGATCTCGCAAGCTCTCGAAATCTTCGCGTTCGTGAGTTTCACCGGACATGACGAACCAGATGGAATTGGCGGCAGAAGCGAACAACACATCCGGAAAATATGCTGAGCCATCTTTCATGATTTTCTGAAATGGATGGAAAAAAGTCAATTAAAACCAAGTGTGGGCAATAAATTAAAATCATGGTGATTCGGGCAAACCTTTTCCAATTCATTCGTCGGTCCGTTGGTCAGAGTATCGACCAGTATCGCTACTTGATTGAGTATGAAACCCTCCAATTTTTCGTGACGACGACCGAAACCAAAGTCTCGCATGTTTCGCAATGTAAATCTTCGATGCAAAAGCCACTCGGCATCGTCGTTGAAAAAGATCCCTAATTAAATATTACTCTCGTATTAGAACATGTTAAAATCTGAGGATAAATTTTTGCTTCGGTCTCCTGTCCGATGAAGTTTTTTAAAATAAAAATTACTGATTCTCACTGTTCTGTCGTTATTATACAAATTATCGAAAATTAGATAAAAATACATCGTCCCATAAAAACGGTTAAAACATGAAACCCGATGTGTCTGTATGCTCGATGTCGAGTTTTAATAATGTTTGCGCATAAAATTTACGCGAATATGTAACGGTATCGAATAAAATTTATGTACACGAGTTCGGATCAGTAAAGTCATTCCGATAACTGGATTGCAACAGTTATTTTTGAACAACTGTCGCACTTGAACTTTCCTCTAAAAAACTGCAAACCTGAACTTGACCTTTGCAGTAAAAAATGGAAACGTGCAATGAAGCGGGGGTTTCATTTAATTTTTTTATAAAATCGTATAAAAGATCGCATGCAAAACATTTCCAGGATGTAATGTAAAAATTATAGTTCGTTAAACATTTTTTTAAATGAAATAACATAAAAGTTATAATGAAAAAAAAATTGAAGTTGTCGCACAATTTATTATATATAAAGCTGGAATTTTTGTTGTTGATTGGAGCACTGTTCGAATAATCAATGACAGCATTTTTTATAAGATTCCATTTTTTTTACCGAGGAAAAAATTAAAAACTTTACCCACCTCTCAATTTGCGAGCTTACCTATTTTTTTGCCGTAAGCCCTTGCTTTCAATAAATATGCTTCGCCCAACCTTCCATCGAACTCCTTGCGCGTAAGGATTTCCTTGATACTTTGGTAATCATTGGCGATTACCGTGTAGAAACCACCCAGGTAAACGCTGATTACTTTCGATTTGTATTTCTTCACATAATACGCCAGTGTTTTATGCGGAAACTGGTAGTCACCCCATAAGAGGAACCAATAAGAACCCCAAACCGGAAGTCTTGGAACTTCTGTTTCAAGTGACGCGACAATTATAATACATCAAATTCGCGTAGATTTTTTTATCTTTCTTCTTTTTTACCTGGCGGCGCATTCGGCGGCTTCTCAGTTACAGACGAATACAATATGTATGCTATCAGGAGAACAACTATTATCAGGAGAATTAGAGCCATGGTTGACCTGTTTACACTGTTCGATGAACAACGACCGACTGTTGCCCCGCCGATTCAACAATGAGAACTTTATGAAGGATGTGAGAGTTCAACTACAATCTAAACGTGAAGATACTCCGCTTATCTTCTTCGCACTCGAAATGAGCACAAATTGGTGCAGATAACTCGCTCACTCTACAACGGCAACTAAGGAGTCGTTACGATAATTATTAAGCCATGTCCAAATGCAATATTATAATTATTCGCATAATTTTTTTAACAACTATTAAATCATTACTTAGTAGTTGCAAAAAAAAGGTTTGCAACTTATTTGTGCGATCCTCCATGACAAGTCCATATCTACAAGAAGTTAATCGTGCGGGTTCATCTGTCGAGGTCAAAGTTTCGCAACACAAAAAAAAGCTAAAGTTGGAAATATCTCCTCGGCATTTGATCCTCGGCGGTGACAAAAATGGGTGTCATTAAGTGACTTTCCTTTAAATGTCTTTCAAAAAAGAAGTCGCAACAATAATTATTAGTCATTGCGTAAATCCAATATTAAATTATTTGCACAGTTTATTTGATAAAAGCCAATTCGGAATAATTATCAATTACGTATAATTATTAATTATTATCGTATAATTGTTCGCAATTCATCAACGAAGTAAGGTATTCTCTGCATAAGTCAGCATCTATAGTTTGGTACCGGCGATCTTAGGGAACGTTGGTCCCAGAGTACGAAATATGCACCTCCCTTTATCTTTCCATACAAGTAAATCGCGCGAGTTCATCTTCGAGGTTAAATTGTCGTAACGTTAAAAAGCAAAATCAGAAACGTTTTATCGATATTTCGTCGCGTTCGAGTATCATAAATTCGTAATTCACAATAATAACTATATTTTATTGTTCAAATACAGTATAAATAAAAATATTTTATTTATTCATATTTAAAAACGACCCCTCGGGTAAACACGTCGAAATATTTATTATGAAGAAGAAAAAATTAGATTCTACATTTTACCGAAATTATGTATATTTACACGTTGCTTTTACCCTAACGATCAAATTCACTCGGGGATAAGTTTCGTTCGAGATTTACATGCCGATGTGCTGATTTCTCAATCATGTTTTCGACTGCAATACTTGGTATCACCGAAGTACGGCAACCGAACGCTATTTTTTATAATCGATCGCATACGATCTTCGCGCATTATCGCAGCGCCTACCGCAGGACCGCCTACTGCAGCTTATAAAGGCGATTTAGGCAGCTCTCCAGTGATTGTATGATCTCGTCGGACACCGGCGTTTCCACCAAATCCAAATGGAGTGTTAAAAGTGCCGTGTGCAGAGCTGTACAGTGGACCGGAACTCCTAATGGAAACATCAACAGCACAGCTTCAGCGGTCTGATATATGTCACGATATTAATATCATTATAACATGCCGGTAGTGTAATATGGAGTATTGTTTCTCTACGTACCTGCAGAGTGGCTTTCAATGTTCTCACATGGGTTTGATTGCTGCAGTATTCGGTGATTACTCGGGTGAATCTCTGTCGCAATTTCGCACAGCCAACATTGATCAATAGTTGCGGCAAGCTCATCATGTAAGCGTGACGAAGTTCCAAGTTTAGCTCGCATTTCATGTTATCCAGTAGCGTCGCGATTATCTCGTCCCGCTTCGTCCACTGTCGGAAAAAGTACAAACATTAATGCCTTTTTCATCTCGAAGAAAATGAAAAAAAAAAAATGTCGAACAATTCATTTTGTTTCTCGAAATTGAAACGATCCAATCTTACATAATATCGAGTCATTCTATTAATTGTTGGTTCCATCAAGCAATTTCGCGCATTTTATCTTCCATAATTTCTTTTCGTCTCGAAACGAGTGCTATCGCATTAATAAAATATTCTTATTCATATCATCGAATGAATCACTCGATAAAGCAACCGACCCTGGCAGATAGAATCTTCGGCTAATCAAAGCCTCGAAATCGCGACGGATAATCTGTCTACAAATGTATTCTTTAAAAGTAAGTAAATAAATGATATATTAGGAAGTGTTGGATGGCTCGTGTTTTTCATTCCGCTATGTTTATTACAATATTCTAGAAATAATCCGCTTGAGTAAATGAAATAAAATAATAATCATTATATATATTTCTGCGTTTTCTACGGTTTTTGAAGTACACTGGACCAACGAAGCCATACATTTTAACCCGTGTATACTTTATAAACGCGCTCGTCCCAAATAGATAAATAAACAATAAATAAATATCAAGTTTAATAATTCCTAAAAGCCAGTGCAGCCCTGTCCCGTCGCGAGCGTTTTTCACCTCAAAGCTGTTTATAAAATAGCGCCGATCAATTTTTCAGCGAAAGAGAGAATCCATCTTTTTTTTGGGGACTTTCCTTGTTTTTGTACGTTTCGAGCGTGACAACATATTTATGCGACGCGCAGATAGCTCGCGAGATAATATTTACGATTGCCGGAAGCTCCTATGGTCGTTGTTTCGAGCGGCGGATGATAATTTCTCGGGAATCCTCGTTGGGTTCATTGTCCCTTCGACTCAACTGTTCGAAAAATTACAGGAAGATATTTTTCTCGAGGAAGTTACGTGTCAAGATGCGTACAATTATTATAATTGTTTTCTTTGCAATTGATATCTTTGGAAAAACAAAAAAATGTATAAGACGCACACGTTATTCTTTTCAGTGGAAGCTCGTACATTGTAACGGCCATTGAGTCCCAAAAAAAAAATCGATGCGTGGACACAAAAAAGTGCTTATCAATGTAAAAATTTTCGAGATTTCAGCGTACTCGTTTATAGGAAATAAAATTAAAGAATTATCGCGGGGAAACGGATATCCACGTCTCCTTGGGAGTAGTTGTCGATCCCGGAATAATATCTTCCAGCGCAGTGGGTTCTCCATCGATAAGTTCGAAGTTGAAATTTTGAGCTAGTGCGGCGAAATGGGCAAAGAAACTGAAGCGGGCGTAAGTCTCACCAGCGCATACGCGTCGACCTGAATAACACAAGAGAATCAATATATAAAATGATTAATAATAATAATAATCGACATGTTCTAAATCTATTTTTAAAAAAACCAACTTTTGCACATACCAAAACCGAACGGTAAGGAATAGTCTTTAACCAGCTTTTTGCCGTCTTCAGTCAAAAATCTCTCGGGCCTGAAGTTTTCCGGATCGCCCCATAGCTCCGGATCGTTGTGCATTGCAGCCAAATTCGTTATAACAGCAGTGTTGGCTGGAACATGATATCCCATTAGCGTGGTATCTTCCGTTGCTCTGTGCGGAAAACTCCAGGGCGTGAATATTCCAATCCTGAGTACCTCGCGCATCGTCGCTTCGGTGTAAGGCAGACTACGATCGTAATTTTGACATTTTTCAACCGGTTACCGATAAATAAAATAATGAGAATTTCGGAAATATTTTTTCTCAATAAACATTGGAGCACCTAATTTTTAATGATTGCTGCATGTTTGAAGAGGGAGAAAAGAGTCTTATATAAGTTTTTGTTGAGAACAAGTGTTTGACCGTACTTAATTCTATCATTCCATTCCGGAAGTCGACCTCTTCCGACAACATCGTCGATCTCCCGTTGAACTTTCTTCATTACCGTCGGCTCGTGAATCATGTACTTGATGCAATGGGTCAATACACTCGGCACTGCCGACATAGGCGGAAACATCATGTCCACGACGAGGATGCGTAGTTGCTCGTCCGAAAAGCCACTGGTACCCTCGCACTCCTTCATCTTCTTCAGATAGACGTCTATGAATCCTTCCAGTCTGCGTTCCTCTTCTGCACTTTGATCTTCCTCGATCGTCGATTTTCGCTTCTTTACAAGGCGCTATTATCGGCGTTGCAATGGAATCGATGATTAAATTATCCTTTCGCTAGCAATGTGAGAAAATGAAGAAAAAAAAATGGTAAATAAAAAATTACGACCACAGCAAAGTTGGAAACCTTTGCAAAGTTGGCGATTTCGTAGGTTGAGCTCAAAGAACCATGAAATCCAAAGCCTCTTTCTCCAATGTGCCTCAACCAGGGGGTCTGCAGTATCGCACCACCGGTGGTATCGCCGCTTCTCTGAAACAGCATCGCGGAACGGCAGAGACCTCGCAAGCTCTCGAAGTCCTCACGTTCGTGAATTTCACCGGACATGACGAACCAGATGGAATTAGCGGCAGAAGCAAATAGCACATCCGGAAAATATGCTGAACCATCTTTCACGATTGTCTGAAACAGATAGAAAAAATTCAATCAAAATCACGTGTGAGCAATAAATTAAAATCGTGGTGATTCGGTCAAACCTTTTCCAATTCATTCGTCGGTCCATTGATCAGAGTATCCACCAGTATCGCTACTTGACTGAGTATGACACCCTCCAACTTTTCGTGACGACGACCGAAACCGAAGTCTCGCATGTTTCGCAGCGTGAATCTTCGATGCAAAAGCCACTCGGCATCGTCGTTGAAAAAAATTCCTAATTAAATTTTACTTTCGTATTAGAACATTTTAAAATCGGAGGGTAGATCTTTGCTTCAATCTCGCAAAATTAAAAATAAAATCAATATATACCAATGAGCAACGAAGATTACTGATGCAGACTATTCTGTCGTTATTACAGAAATTGTAATCAATAATTCCATAAAAACAGTTAAAACATTAAACTTAATGTGCTTATATGTTCAATACTGAATTTTAATAACTTTAGCGCGTAAGGGCTTTACGCGGAAGATATGTAAGAGGATCACATAAAATTTACTCTAACTCATTGGATACAGTCGTATCGTCTCGATAACTGCATTACAATCGTTATTTATAGTAGCGTACATGACCTTTGCATTATCATTGCGAGATGATGAAGAGGGGGTTTGACTATTTCAGGCAAAAAAAAGTTTCATTTTAGTTTTATATGCAAATAAAATCGTATAAAAAATCCCATGCAATTAGTTGTTGAAAATAGTGTTTATGTAAAAAAATCTCCAGGATATAATACAAAAATTGTGTTTTTTTTTAAGATGAAATGTCTAAAAAATTCAGCTCTTGTACAATTTTTTATGTGAACCTGGGAGCCTTTTTTTACATGACCGGAACACTTTCGAATAGTTTTTTTTACAGATGGAAGACTAAAACACGTTTTTGGCTAGAAATCGTCAGAACACCACCACCTCTTAATTTGCGTGCTTACCTAATTTTTTCCCGTAAGCCCTTGCTCTGAATATGTATGCTTCGTTCAATCTTCCATCGAACTCCTTGCGGGTAAGAACTTCCTTGATACTTTCGTAATCGTTGGCGACTATCGTGTACACATCGCCCAGGTAAAGGCTGATTATTTTTGACTTGTATTTGTTTACATAATACGCCAGTGTTTTATGCGGAAATTGGTAGTCGCCCCATAAAAGGAACCAATAAGAACCCCACAGCGGGAGTCTCGGAAGTCCTGTTTCAAGTAACGCGTCGATTCAATGAATAAAATTCGTATCGATATTTTTCTTATTTTTTTTTACCTGGCGGTGAATTCGGCGGTTTCCCGGTTACAAATGAGTATAATATATATGCTATCAGCAGAACAATTATTATCGGGAAAATTAGTGCCATGGTTGGCAGATTTGCACTATTCGATAAGCACCGACCGACTCTTGGACTGGCGATTTACCAATGACAACTTTATGAAAGATGTGAGAGTTCAACTAGAATCTAAACGTGAAGATATTTCTATTATCTGCGTCGTACACGAAACGAGCACAAATTGGTGCGGATAACTCGCTTCTTCGTCAATTGCAAGGAAGGTGTCGCTGCAATAATTACTGAGCGCTGTGCAAATGGAATATTATAATTATTCGAATAATTTATTTAATACTTAGCAAAGAATTTTTCGCAATTTATATATGCAATTCTCTGTAAAATTATATATCTACAAAAGTTAATCGCGCGGGTTCATCTTTGAGATCAAAGATTCGTAACGAAAAAAACTAAAATGGAAAACGTTTCCTCGATACTTGACGCAAGATCAAATTGGTATCAATAACTCGCTTCTTTTCAAATCTCTTTCGAATAAGCAGTCGCTACAATAATGATTATTCACTGCGTAAATGCAATATTAAATTATTTACATAGTTTTTTAAAATGATTATAAATTGTTATTAATTCATTAACGCAATAAGGCATCCTCTATAAAAGTCTACATCGATAGTTTGGCACCTGCACTCTTAGGTGATTTCATTCCCGCAGTACGAAATAAACACCTATCTCTCTCTTTCTATCTCTTCACAAGTAAACCACGTGAGTTTATCCTCGAGGTAAAATGTTCACAACGACAAAACGTAAAGTCAGAAAGATTTTGTCGATATTTCACCACGTTCGATTAATAGAGAATCACATTTCACAATAATAACTATATATTTTATTGTTCAAGTACAGTATAAATAAAAATCTTTATTTTATTCGTTTAAAAACGACCCCTCGGGTAAAGCCGTCGAAATATTAATTATGAAGAAGAAAAAATTAGATTCTATATTCTACAGAAATTATGTATATTTATATGTTGCTTTTACCCTAACGACCAGATTCACTCGGGGATAAGTTTCGTTCGAGATTTACATGCCGATGTGCCGATTTCTCGATAATGTTTTCAATTGCAGTACTTGGTATCACCGAAGCACGGCAGATGAACGCTATTCTTTATAATCGATCGCATACGATCGTCGCGCATTATCGCAGCGCCTACCGTAGGTGTTAGCTTGTAAAGCAGATATATGCAGCTTTCCAGTGATTGTGTGATCTCCTTGTCGAACACCGGGGTTTCCATCAAATCGAAGTGGAGCTTTAAAAATGCCGTGTACAGAGTCGTACAGTGGGCCGGAACTCTCAATTGAAACATCGATAGCACAGCTTCCGAGGCCTGATATATATCACGATATTAGTATGATTGTAATATGCCGATAGTCTAATCTGGAGCAATGTTTCACTATGTACCTGCAGAGTGGCTTTCAATGTTCTCACATCGGTTTGATTGCTACAGTATTCGGCGAGAACTCTGGTCAATCTCTCGCACCATTTGGCACAACCAACATTGGTCAATAATTGCGGCAAGCTCAGCATATAAGCGTGACGAAGTTCCAAATTTTGCTCGCATTCCATGTTGTCCAGCAGCGTCGCGATTATCTCATCCCGCTTTGTCCACTGCCGCAAAAAGTACATATATTAACGTCTATTCAATATCGAAGATGTTTTTAAAAAATTGAGAAAATCATTATTATTTTTCGCGAAAAATGAAGTTTCCTCTATAAGAAATCAAAACGATCCAATCTTAAATAATCGAGTCATTCCATAAATTGTTGTTTGCATCAAGCAATGTCGCGCATTTTATCTTCTATAATTTCTTTTCGTCTCGACACAAATGCTATCGCAGGAAATGTCTCTCAGTTATATCATATAAAGGACTTGCTTGATATGGAAACGAACTGGGAGATGAAATCTTCGTCTAATCACAAAGCCACGAAATCGCGACTGATAATCTTTGAATCTATCAATGTATTTTTCATATGTAAGTAATTGATATCTGACACAGTGTTATGTATTACTTGTGTTTTCCGTTTCTCTATGTGTATTATAATATTCTAAAATGAGTAATCCGTAAGAATAAAATAAAATAAAAATTATTTTATGTACTCCTCTGTTTTCTACCGTTTCTTAAACACCCTCTACAACTGAAAGCAGAATAAATAAATAACTGCTGCGAATAAATAAATACCAATGCAGCATTGCCTCGGTATTTAAGCGTATCTCACCTCAAAGCTGTTTATCGAATTGTTGCAATACTCCATTGTTGCCAACAAGCGTGTAACGCAAGCGTACAACGGCAGTATGTATCTAACTTCTCGCTGATGAGTCAGTCTTTCCAGAGCATCGTAAATTACCTCCGCATATCCATTCTCCATCAATTCTCTTTTCTGAAAAAAAAAAAAAATCTGTTCATCTCTTCTCTCCCCACATTACCGCATAGATATCGTCGCTGGACAAAATCCTGATTACCACCCACCATAGCAGAGTGCACAAGAATCTGATAGATACACTCCAGACCGACAAGTCTGTTCGCCGGTGCAAAGTCGTCGAAGATTATGAGTGCGGTGGGAAGCACCAGACCGACGTGCCTGGACAAAAAGGGCTCATCGACTTGACGCAGCAACCATTTGTAGCAGAGCACCGCAGCCGGATAGTGTCTCCACGTTTCCTTCAACAACTTTGGTCTCAGCGCCGTCAAAGCATCGACGAATTTACCGTCATCTCCAATCAACATTTCGGACAAGCTCGAGCATCCAAAGAGATCGCAGAGATTGCACAGAATTTCGTTTGCCAGACATACGCATTCGACTCCATTCCACAAGCTCTTCTCGCTGTGCTCTCCCACGAGCAGCACGACATGAATTCCACAGTTTCTGACGTCGGAGCCGTCCCGGTTTATGGAGACGGCACCTTCGTCCCTGTTTCTACGCAGGAGCTCCAAAAGCGTCAGGATATTTCGCAAATTTCTTTCGACCGTTATTCTGTACTCGGTGAAATCTTTCTCCTCGCACGGCCTACTCGCCCCGATCAATTTTTCAGGAACGTAAGCTCGTCTTACGAATTCCGTACACTTCTCCCACAGCATAGAGTCCGCTCGACCGCCTGAGATCTTCAGCTCTTCCAACTCTCGGAGGAGAGTATCCATGTTTTTGACTTTTTTGGGTTTTT
>JAPYZD010002641.1:0-15263 GCA_030522725.1 Ichneumoninae sp. B BG-2022a
ATCTGTAAATAAGTTTTGCCAATAAAATCTTTTAAACTTTTATCTGCTTTTTCGCGAAAATGATTACACGAAATTTGTGAATAAGAATTCAGAGCGGAATCGCGAGGTGTGCATAAAATTTCGTAGTGCGTAGCGCAACGTATGAATACCATTTCAGAGCACGTAATACGATGTGTCAATAATGCCTTCAAAATGTCACTGCGGGATATCTTCACGAAGTATGAGCAACAAAACTTCAAAACGAAGTTTGAGAAACAAAACCTCAAAACGAAATTTAAGCAAGAAAACCTCAAAACGACGTTTGAACCACAAAACCTCAGTAGACGAGCCCCGAAGGGGCTCCAAGCCCCGAAGAGGCTTGTTTATTTCGACCACGACCGTGTTTATTTTCAATAAAAATAAATAAAAAGTTTCCCCGTGTTCGTTAAAATAAACATATTCCTTGCGTGCAAGACGGGTAGAAGATCGCCTATTATTGACCAATGATCGTTATTAATCTGTGCGCATGCGTGGTACCGTTTCATCGCTCCCTAGGGAGTAATGGGAATATGGGGAAGTAATGGTCATTAGTGAATATGGCGATTTTGCGACTTAAGAAATGTAGTTATCTTAACGAGGTTAGAAAAAGTATCGTAGGTTGTGTAGCCTACGATACTTTTTTCGCATGGTAGGGAGCGGATTTTCACCTCATGTGATCACCTCGCTTTACTCGGGCAGCAAACTTTACACTCGGCGAAAATCGCGCGATTATTACTATATAGGAAAACAGTTATCAATTTTTTCTTTTAATCTAGTATGATAAACAAAAATAGCACCAAGGAATTTAATAGCGAGAAGCCGACCCGTTAATCAGGTTCTCCTCCCTCCGGAAGAAGGACGTGTTCCTTGCGAACGCTTTTTTTTCCGCTCTCCGCCTGTTTCCGTCGTTACGGCCATAGTTGCCCGGGTAACTCATTTAACGGTAATACATTTCCCGTGGAGTCTCGTCGGGGAGCGACGAGACAAAACGTCGACAAGGTTGGCTTGGAACGGCTCGCGCCTACGAGAGACCATGGCTGCCATTAATTCTTTCCGGCCCCTTTTGTCTGTCCTATTCTCGAGCAGCGGCACAACAGAGCGTAACCGGAAGGCAGGAGGTTTTTTATCCCCGTCTGCCAGCGTGTCGGCAGAGTTTATTGTTCCGCGAGATTGCAGTCTGCCGACTGTACGTTGAGCAAGTAACTCCGCATAAGTACAATCTTATTGTTTATGCGTTGGAGAGACGTTGACGATGCAGGACTCGGTGTCACTTTAAAGTAAAGCCTTTGAAGAACGGCCTTGAATCGTGACTTTGAAGAACGGCCTTGGAGTATGACTTTGAAGTGTGACTTTGAAGCGTGACTTTGAAGTGTGGCTTTGAAGTGTGTCTTTGATGTGTGACTCTGATGTGTGCTTCAATAACCATGCGTTAAAGCGTTTCAAACGATACAGTGAAGTATCTCGTCGAAGTTCAGAACCATTCAAAATAATTTTACGCAGCTACAGCTCCGGCTCGGTGACCAGCATTACTCTCCACACTGTACATCGTTTTGCCGATATTTCACATCTCTCCCATTTTACTTTTATTTATGTTATTTCGCCAGTGATTGTTCCACTCTCATCCCTCGTTCCGTCTGTTTCGAGTCGCTATTGCAGTACAGTATATCGAATCGAAATCCTCCCAGCCTTTTACCACTCGATCTTCCCGATATCTTTTTCCTTCTCGTCTCTCATTTCGAATGCGAGTCCCGCTGGCGTATCTACATTCCAGAAACGTCCACCGGAAACCCGAGTAAAGCCGGTGCCGGTCCCGTTTCCACATCCCTCTCTTGCATTCGCGCTCCCCGCCCTCTCCGCCGCCTCCTCCTCTCGCGGGAACCGTCTCCACGCTCTCCCGAACGCAGAAGTCGAGTCCCAGACTCGAAATTCCGTGGAATCCCGGCTGAAACTACCCTCTCGCACGGTACTTCATGAGTAAATCAGCCCGGGCTTCTATTGTTCCACTCGATTGCCGAACCGCCGACTCTCTACGCGCACCCGAAGACAGAGAACTATTGTAAAATTAAATTTATTGTTTTTATCTCCGACCGAGGGCGTTATCAGCGAAGCTCGCAAAACGCTCTTCGGATACAGAAATTACTGAGTTTAACTTTATACAGCTACTTGGGTAGGCGCTTTCGGTCGTCGACGATCATGCATTTTGCACGCTCGTCGACGAGATTACGGATAGAGTAATTCCGAGTGATATAGCCATATCGTTTTCGTCACAACCGTCCAGGTGCGGGCTAACGTTGGACCAACTATAACCGCCGGAATTAGAAAGTCGACCCGACACTGGTCGCCAATGTACGCCCGACTGCCAGTTAACATTGAGATGATAACATCGTTCCAATCAACGTTGTCGATGTCCAGCCAACCTTGAATGCAAAATATTAATACGCAATACCATTTTTTTATCGATCTGCGCGACTTTTATATGATTTTTTTATCATCCTATAATTGTTTTTTTGCTATCGTTTTTTGTCATCACACATTGGAATCATCACATTGAGAAAAAAATGGGTTGGATTAACCAAAAGTCGCGGTGACATACGTTCAAAGCTGTTATGTATTTGGTACAAATAAAGCATTGTTTTGTTAACCTATTCTTTGCTTCAATTTATTCAAAATTTGTTAATTGAAACAAAGATTTGTGTTGTACCAACAAAATACACCTTTGAACTTATGTCACTGCGCATTTGCTTAATCCAACCATTTCTTTTTCGTGCCCCCCCCCCCGACCCGGACTACTAGACCACGCTCTTACGCATTCGGCTATCCTCATCTCGAAGATTTTTTTTCGAATCTTATAAAAAAACCTGCATGTCTACCACATCTCTATCTAAAATTAACTTACCAATTACTTTAAATTGTCTAAGTTTTATTATTCCATTTTTGTATTCGCATTTTAATTAAAAATATTTATGAAACTTAGGCTGTACTACAGTACTGTAGATAAAACTGTAATAAAGGAATCTGAAATAATAAAAAAGGATTCAGCAATTGCGCAAATTAAAAAACAAATCTGTTTGTTCATAAATATTTGGTGTCGGACGTTCGCTGAACGTCGCTAGTCGGTACTGGGCCAAAGTCGTTCGACGTCGTGAACGAACGTCCAATAGATATCGTCGAGTACGCATCATTACGACGATACGCCAGCGCCGGCACGAATCTGGTAAGCCGCGTTTTGCCAACTATTAAGCCCAACGTTGGAGTGGTTGTCAATCGACAGTTTAGCCAATGCGGGACATTCGTCGAGATCCTATCATCGGCTGCCAACCTCCTCCGACCTACTCGAAGCGTCGGCCATCCGCACCTGCACTGACCAAAAGGATGGTATTTCCCACTATAATGAATAGTTCTCAGAGATAGTTTGTGATAATATATACTCAATTGAGTAAAATATAATTATAGTTACAACTATAATTTTTAGTCATTGTCGTAACTGTAAAATGTAGACATCCCCCTGGGAACTATTTACTATGTAAGCTTTTCTTAGTGTGGGCAGAGAACAGAATGCACAGCTGAAAAAGATAAATAATTCTCAATTTTTATAGCTGAATGAAAAAATGTTTCGATGAAATTACGGTAAATCGTCCTCTGTGTTGCATCGCTTTCAGTAATTTTTTTTCAGTATTTTAGGCTCAAAATTGCATAAGATAGCGCCTGTTAAGAAAATTACGTTTCAATTACGAGACAGGCTCACGCGGATAGTCGACTTCGATCGGCAAATCGTCGCGAAGATTCGACTCGATGAGGAATTCCCCGTGCCAATAACAGCTGTCAAGGGAATCGGCTTCTTCCGGTTTCACTGGGCGCTCCACTGGCAGTCGCGGGGTCGCAAAACGTTCCGGACTATTGTCCAAAGGTTCTCTCATTTTAGCAAACATTACTTCGTCCCGGCAAGGGGTGCTCAACGGAAGCTTCACCATCCTTCCTCTCGGTCCGTTCGCGCCACTCCTCTTATTCTTCGCCGTCGTTTTTCCCTTTCGGATCTTCCCACGCGGTTCAGTCCCCACTCGAGGCTGTGTACACGAACCCCTCGACAGACTGGCGGAACCTCCGAGAAAGGAAGCGTCAACGATGCATTCGAACTTTTCCGACCGCGAGAGAAAAATAAACTCGAGCGTCTGTCTGTGCGGCTGGGAGCGAAGGTGATGATTATGCGTGTCGGCGAGAAGCCGAGAGGCTGCGAGAGAGGAAAAGGCGAACGCCGACGGAACCCGAAAGGGAGCTATTGGGTGAAAAGGATAAATTAAAAAAAAAATATACAAATAAAAAAAAATAAAGACGAACTCTGCGAGAGCCAGAGAGCGGAAACTCCCGTTGCACTCGCTCCTCGGGGAATAGCCGGAGAGTTTGGCAAAATGAATAAGCGCGAAGGGATAAAAATGTATATAAAAAAAATTGCAATAATAAAAATATAGGAATGCATCGTGAATTGTCGTAACGATGTACAATTTTCCTACCGTCTGCGTTTTCATTGAATCGGTGCATTGGACAGTTTTTTTTTAACAGTGATTAGAAAAAGTTAATAAATTATGGCCAGGGAAAAGGCGAGACAGCGACGCCCTTTCCACCGATAAATTTTGTTGTTACCAAAGTAATTTTGCCCCGTCCATGAAAAAATCAGAGGATTTGGTAAAACGAACAAGCGGGGAGGGATAAAAAATATATATAAAAAATTGCAATCATACAAAATATAGGAACGCATCATGAATTGTCGTGAAGATGTACAATTTCCCTACCGTCTGCGGTTTCATTGAATCTGTGCGTTCACAATGTTTTTTTTTAACAGAGATTAGACAAAAGTTAATAAATTTCTTCGCTTCGAGTGATTTAGCAATATACTAGTCAACGGTTTACCGTTTTGTTTTCTACTTCAAATAACTATTTTCTTTTTAGCGCACAAAGTGTGAAATATTTTCTTGTTTTCTTTTTCTTTATACTCAAACACAAAACATCTAATAACTTGTAAAAATGTAAAAAGGGAGTCTTCCCGTCCACTACTGTAAATAAATAAATAAATAAATAAATTATGTTTAGGGAAAAGGCGTATTTCCAAAGTGATTTTGCCCCGTCCATGAAAAAACCGGAGAGTGATAAAAAAATATAGGGTAAAAGTGGTGAATATGGCCCACCTCGATTAACACGTAAATCAATGATATATGAACCGGGCCATATTCCGCGCTTTTACTCTACATAAAAAATTGTAATCATAAAAAATATGGGAATACATCATGAATAATTGTCGTGAAGATGTACAATTTTCTTAACGTCCGCGGTTTCATTGAATCTGGGCGTACACAATGTTTTTTAAACAGTCATTAGAAAAAAGTTGATAAATTATGTTCGGGGAAAAGGCGAGACAGCGACGCCCTTTTCGTCGATAAATTTTGTTATTTCCAAGGTAATTTTGCACCGTCCACGAAAAAAAAAATAAGTGCAGCATCCCCGGCGGTGACGTGAATACTCGTTAGTTAAAAGCCCGGGCGTATCTGCGAAAATTAATGTTTCCCTGGGAAGACGGCGCACCGCAAAGTGGCTGACGTCAGAACCGCCCTTATACCGACCCTTAAAAGCGTGAGTGAGAGGCTTCGCGTCACACTTTCAAAAGATTTTCACTGGTTCTCTCGTGATTCTTGGAACATGAAAATGTTCTCCAACGTGTGTAGTCGGGTGTCACGCCCCACGGGCCCTGGCGAACGGGGCTCTTGAATATCATGATTATCCGGTTGCATGGGAAGCACCGGGCTGCGCATATTTTTTTTATTTCATCTCGAACCGTGACTTACGATGAAAGTTCGCAGGAAAACTCGTTTATATTAACGAACCACGAGAGCTCCGTCATGACGGAAGAAAAGTGAATAATTTTTTTCTCCCTTTTTTCCGGAGATCACATAAGTGTCTACTCGTACATCTTTAAGCTGTAATACCGTGGAGTCTCCGGTATCGCTCCCAGGATGGGAGCGCGGTGTCTGCCCGGTTGTTCAAAAAGTATCGACAAAGGCGACAAAGTACACAAGCCCGTCCCGCATCTCGTTATACAGTCGGTTCGGTCGAGAGAGAAACTTGAGAGGCTACGGTCCTCGAAAACCTCGATAATCGATACAGAGGAGGTTGACGGGATGCCTCGCGCTCGACTAGGTCGAGGGATGGAGGAAGCGACGAATGACAAGGACGGGAATCTGGGGAAGCGCGGAAGCCTCTCAGAGTGAGTAACGGAGGATAGGGACAGCCTGATCCGGTAGCCTGGGATTGCTTAATGAGAAAGTTGGCACTCTGGGGGTTGAAGGATGCTTGAGGCTTCGATGGCGAGGGCAACGTCTCGTAAGTGGAAGTCTGCTTTATACAGCGACGGGTTGGCTATAGTTCGAGGTGCACTTAAGGGTCCTTAATAATTCGGGTATTTGCATTAATTCTATAGAGATAAAGAATTAAAAAATTCTGTCCAGAAAGCTGCATATATTTATCGAGACAACCGGAGGGCGTTGCATTCGTTTGATTACTGAGTATTGTGATGAAGAATTTAAATGGGAAGATTCAGAGGCGTTGAAACTAAAACGAATGAAAGGTTTCTTTGCAATTATCAATGCACTGCTTGATCGTGGGGCAAAAAACCCACAAGATTCGTGTTCTGCGCTGAAAAATACTTTTAAATATGCTGCCGAAAGTATTTTATGGAAATCTTACGCTTTTGCCCAAATGATTGGCCCAAAATTGAAATATTTAAGTGGGCAACGTCTCGTAAGCGGAAGTCTGTTTTATACAGCGCCTGGTTCGCTATACACCAAGAAAAAAGATTTATTAAAATCAAATAAATTTCGATCTTCAAATGACGTTTATTAAGATAAAAGAAATTTTTGCTTGCCTTAATAAAATCCTTATTAGATTCAAATAACTGCTTTTCTTTAGTGTAAGTAAAAATATATATTCAAAGATTTGTATCAGAAAATAAATGTTTATTAGGGCCAAAGAAATCATTTATTTGACGGCTATTATCCGGTAGTGCGCATTACAGAGTCGTCAACGCTTCAGTGGTCTCAAAACGTCTCTCGCTGATAGTACAAGACTATATTTATTCCTTACGAGTAACCGATACATTGTAATAGAGAGGTAACTCAGCGGTTTGTTTTTATGAAACTTTGTTTATTTTAAGCTGTGTACTTAGATCGAATTGTGGTTGTGAAATGAGATCTGGAAGCTCTTCGAGATTGGTTATGTGATGAGTATAATTAATGTGCGACGTGATTAGTGAAATCGCGCATCGATAACGAATCTGTATGCTTATTTAATGATAAACCATTGCTCGTTGATGCTTCGTTGCTAGTAAAAATGACTTATTCAACAAAAAATTCGTTCCTGCATCATAACTATGTCACATTATTCCCATACGATCAAAAGTAGCAGCTTTGTCACGAAATAAATAAATAAATGATTTGGCATAAATATCCGTTTATTGGATTCAAATAAACATTTTTAAATAATTAGAATAATGTAAGTAATGTAAGCATAATTACGTGTTTAGCCTCCCCTTAAGTGGAAACCCGCTTTATACAGCGGCAGCTTGGCTATATAGTTCGGAATGCACTTAAGGGTCATTAATAATTCGGGTATTTGCATTAATTCTGTCGAGAGTAATGCCTTTCCAGGAAGCGGTATATTTTTATCGAGACATTCGCAGAGCATTGCTTTTGTTTTATAATTGAGTGTTGTGATGAAGAATTTAAATGAACCCGTGGAGAAATTTATTAGGGGGTCCCGACTTACGATCGGATTCCGATCGGGATTTTTTAGGGATTCTCCAAAAAGGGCGTCCTTGTGAGAATCCAGCTGGATCCCTACCTAAATTTCTGCACGGGAGGAGGTTCAGAGGCGTTGGAACTAAAATGAAAATAAGGTTTCTCTGCGATTATCAATGTCCTGCTTGACCGTGGGATAAAATCGTCGCCAGATTCGTGTTCAGTGCTGAAAAATACATAGACATGCTGTCGAGAATATTTTTTGGAAATCTTAAATTTTGCCCAAAAGTAGCAGGGGTATTCTTTAGCGGTCTTTTTGGGGTTTTTCATCGGAAAATGCTGCAGTTATATATTGCATAAGCCTATGTTGTATATTTTTCCCGCGAGACACTATCGATTTCCGGATTTTTACTTAATTCCCTCGCAAAGCCGAGAAATCGCTGTTTGAAAATTCCATCAAAAACGCCACTTTTTGAAAAATCGAAATGTTCACGTTTTCGTTTCACGGTTGTAGCTGACGTACTTTTAGGTCACTGATTGTGAATCTACCGCTCTTTTCACTCCCAGTAAAATACGCGAATCGGAAACCCCCTGTACAGGCAAAAAAAAAAAAAAAAAGAAAACAGCCCAGATTTTTACGAGACTGAGAATCAAGGAAGTACGGAAGTGCGTGGGGTGGAGATAAAGGAAGATCGAGACAAGCGAAGAGCACGGGAATAACATCGATGTTCGTTAGCTATGAATAATGCATACCAACGCTTGTGGAGCTTTGATCTGTTGTAGTCGTCGAATTTACGTAGTCAAGTTAGTAGGATACCGACCAGCATTTCTCTCATGCGTGGTTGAGGGAGCGTAGATGAAAGGAGGGCAAGAACGTTGGTGATCGTGACGTTGGTGGGTTTCACAAAGGTTCAAAGGTTTCGCCTACGATAACGCACAACACCTTCGCTTTCCACCGCCGTCACGTCGGCCGCCACCGACGCTTTTGGCAAAACTCAATTTTACAAAGCGACTTTGCTGAGCTCCGCAATTCTCACGTTCTCGTTCCGCCGCATACGTTGGGGTTGGCCATTGCCGTTTCGTCCTTTTTGCCTCCGTTCATTTTCTCGAACTTTTATGTACGGACTTCTTTAACGGGAGAACCTTTCGCGAGACACCTCTCCTTCGGAAGCACACCTGTGTGCATGATGCGCTTAGGGCAGCAGCCCCTACATATAGGGTAATGAATGACGCTGTATCGATGGTCCGGCGCCAGATTGCCATATCGGATATGCTTATGAGCAGCTTATGTGATCTCATGGCATTCAGCTATCGATGTAATGTTTGACGCTTGGAGGAGGCCTGAGGAGGAGTCCTAAGGGAGACTTGAGACACTTAGAGCCTGGAAAAGGGATTTCAAAGGGGGACGGAATAATCGAGGTTTGGGAGAGAGATCTTAGGTTCTCTAAGTTCTCAAGGGGGCTTACAATAACCCGCACCTGGTGGACAGGTCCAAGGGGTACGCAGAAAATAGGGGTCTCAAGAGGGTTCTCAAAGGAGACTTAAAATACTCAGAGTCTGGAGAACGGGTTTCAAGGGGGATGGTATAATCGAGGTTTCAGAGAGAGATCTTAGTTGCTCTAAGTTCTCAAAGGGACTTACAAAATCCGGACCTGGTGGAGAGGTCCAAGAGGTACGTAGAAAATCGGGATCTGGCGAAGGGGTCCCAAGAGGGACTTAAAATACTCAGAGCCTGAAGAACGGATTGCAAGGAGGACAAAATAACCGAGGTTTAGGAGAGAAATTTTAGTTCCTCTAAGTCCTTAAAGGGACTTACAATATCTCGCACCCGATGGAGGGGGTCCAAGGAGTACGTAAAAAATCGGCACCTGATGAAGGGGTCCCAAGAGAGGGTTTGAAATAATCAGAGTTTGGCTGTTGGAGGGGTTCGCCGGCGGCGAAATAATTTTGCTTCCTTGCATAGAAAGCTTTGTTATAGTATAGCGGTATAATATAGTGGTACGTATATTCATATCCGTTTTCACCGTTGTCATGACTCGGTTACGTTATCAGTTATAACGCACGTTGTACTTTTCAGCTATCCACTCATGGAAATTCTCCCACGGCATACTATTTCTAATTATGATATTTTACATCAAAGGGTAACTCTCGAACCCGTGCGTCGCATACACCGCACGTAATTCAGTACAGGAGCTCGCTGATGCGAACATTAACGTACACTATGAAAATTTCAAACGCGCTGTGCAGGATCACATTATCGGTACGCTCGGTGAGTTCCCACGGATCGGTGGGTACATAGTTTCGCCCTCAAACAGGTTTGCTATTTGCGAATGGGATCGTTTGTCTTTTTGTGTCCGTAAATTATTAAACGAATAATCATGTTTATATTTTTGTTTCCTCATATAGGAAGCTTTGTTTTCGTTAAAAAACATGAGATTTTAATGTCAAAGAACTCGTAAACTAAAACTAAAATTTGGAACAGCAGTAGAGTGTGCCACATTTATAGTCTATTTTCGTGAAAATTAAGGTCCAATTGCAGGTTTTACACGATTTTGACTTTTTTGAAAATTCTCTGTGGTAGCTGCAACATTTTCCAAGTGCATCGATCTCGCTTAGCTATTACAGGGAAAATAAACATGGTGTCATTGATGACACACGTCTCGTCCAAGTTACGATCGAATTTCGTGGAGGCGAAGGTACAACTTGATAATTGCTTTATTTATCGCCGAACGACGAATTATATTCATTGTGTTGCGACCGGTATTTCGTAGTTTACTTGATGCAAGTATGCGCATATATGGATATGAACGCGAAATGCTTCTGGCAGCGGTTGCGGGTGGTACTGCGAGTGCGCATATGCTCCACACCGAATTTGCTTATACATATGTATATTTACGTATATGCCATATACATACATATATGTATGTGTATATATACACACATATATGCATACATATATATAAATATTTGTGTGCATACATATGCATATACATATACATACATATATGTATGTGGATGAGTATACATATATGTATGTTCATATGAGGGATGGAGAAGGAGAGACGACGTGGGTTATCGATGGCGTTCGAAACGGCCGTAATAATACATCAGGCAGATTAATTAGTACGCTTCAGATTCCATTAACCGAATATTTCAACACGGCAGGACAAAGCGTACGGGGGAACACGCGGGGAAAATCGCATATTCCGCGCGAACGCACGAACAGGCTAAGCCGGTACAGTTTTCCCAAATCGTCCAACGCCTCATAAAATTCACTGGTCGGTTTGTGCCGCGGTTCCCGCGATGCCCTCGGAGTTGATGAAAATTTAAGATTTTTGCGTGACCGTAACATTTTTTATTTCGGTAAATACAAGCGGAGACGATCGATTTTATTTTTCAATTTCTCTCCTATTTTTTTTACCCTCCACTCGTTTTTCGAATTTAAGCTCCGGCGCGAAACGAAGGACTTTCGCAGGAATTCTCGGAAAAGTCGCGGTCTGAGAAGTTTATCCAATTTATCAAGAAACTCCGATGAGTTACTCGCGCGGCTTACCCCCTCCTTTTGCATTCGCTGAATACGGGAATATTGGAGGAAGGCACACGGCTCGAGAGACGGGGAGAGAAGAGCGAATAAAAAAAGTGTGCTCCAAAATAGATTTTAAATATATAAGAGAAGTTCTCTTTCGTGCACACGTTTCCGAGGGATATTTTTTTTGGACCGTGCATGCAGCATAATATTCATATTTTTAATACTCCACGATGATGAACAGAATCCAATCCTCCGCCATCGAAGACTCAGCTCGGCTTACAAGCTTCGACTTCGAATCGCGTATATCGAGATCCCGATGGAAATCCGCCAATCGGCTCCATCATTCTTTTTTTTTACATTCAAATCGCATGAATTTTTCAATATTTTTCGTTGCAACAGCTATTTTTTCTCTATTGATCTTTCGTATTCGTGAATATGCATCGGAGTACCGGTTGGAATGCTTGACGTACGTTTTGGTTTTCTCTATAACGAGTTCAATAAAGCTCCGCCGCGCGTTGCATGTGTTTTTCGGCGGCCGATATTCGATTAACCGAACGTTGGAACGTTGTTGGCGGCGATTGCGTGTATGCGAGCGAACGCACACCGATTCCGTTTGCATGCATACTGTGTACTCGGTTAGCCGGACGGTGATGGCTTTTCCACGGTAAAAACCAAGCGTATAGATCAGACTCGACGGCAATAAATTTCACCGTTAGCGAGCAAGTCTGCCGGATTGTTCGGAAGCTAGGAAAAGGTCGCAACGTTCCGCACATGCCGGCGCGATCGGCATGAGGGACGAAGACGCGCGCTCCGTGCCGCCTGCGTGATTCCATCCCAGGGTTGCTGGACGGTACGCATTCGGACGTTGCAGTGGAAACTTGGCGGTTCCCGTGAAACAGCGTCAGCTGTTGGTCGCATGCCGCCGGAGAGTCCCTCGTACGTCGTTGCCTCTCTCCTTCGTCCGCAACGAACCCGCGATAGTTATGCGCCTCGGGCACCGAGCTATTGTGGAACGCGTCAGGTTGCCTTTATGCCTGTTCCTATATCCATCCGATGTCCACCATTCACGACATCCGGTGGACATGATGCACCCGTGGCGGAATACACCACGGCCGGTATAATGCCAGGTATTTGCGTATACGGTTCGATCCGCAACCGCGCGGTAAATGTTTCGTCTACTAGTATACTCGACAGGTTTTTTTTTTTTTGTGAACTACAACCAATTTGCTAAGTCTCGTTTGGTCGGACGAGGAAATTTACTCTCCTCGTAATTGGAAGTAAAAGTACATACGGTATGAAACCAAGGTAGAGAAACTTTTATACCTTAGTTGTGAAGTGATATTTGGTAAAACTCAAACATTTTTGCGTATACATTTTTTTGTTTCAATGTACAGAAGTATGTTGTGTACCGAATACCAGAATTTTACGATGAAATCGTGTTCAGGAATTCTTCTCTCTGGAAAGAATCGCAGTGCGTCAATGTTTTTTTTTTCAGATTTGAAAAAATAAAATTGGAAATGTTGAAAAAAATTGTTGATTTACCAGCCGATTCGGGAAACACTGGCCGGAACCAGTATTAGCGCCGCGAGCGGGGCGAGGAGCGAAGAAAAGGCCGGTTGCACAGGTTCTCGTTAAATCTGGAAAACGTGCGGGATATTCGCGGTGCGCACCCGCCTCGATGGAAATTCAACGTTCCGCGAAGGACTCGTGAATAGGGAACCGCCGGTCCATTACCGGAGGGTAAAGCGAGACAGTCATTTGACCCGAGGTGCCGAAGCCCGAGCGTGCGAGTAAGTTGGACGCGAGAGAAAAGGGCGAGTATAACTTCCCGCTCGGACTGGCGGAGAAGATCATTTCCGAGGGGTTTGTCGACGATCCTCGAGCCGAACGAGCCTCATTGAATGGTCCACCGGCGGCTCGTCACAGAATAGGCTCTTCATGAATTGGGGCTGTCTGGGAAGGCGTTACGGATAAAGCAAACTATCTCTGCACGGCCGACTGGACTTCTAGCCGTACCACTTACGAGCTGGCGGCGTTACCGCGTAGACATTGGGGCTCTTACATCCCAAAAACAGGCTCGCACATTTACCAAAAATCCACGAATTTTCGATCCTCGCGACTCTACCATTTATTTATTTTTTTTATTACTATTATTCACTTATTTAGTATTTTTATCAACAATAGTAAAAAGAACGTTTCTTAGTGGAAAGAGCACCGCTGTTCGCTGGTGTTCGCGCTCGTGTCAAGTGCCAATGTGTTAAAACAACGGGAGCAATAAAGAATAATGTTATCGTGAGGATGACGCTGGTATGAACGTCGCATGTGACGAGGGTAAGCCGTATTAGTCACCCGCGCTATATGCCTGTCCTATCAGCGATCCGATTACGGTAATTCATTAGCGCACAATTAATTAATTCCGGGCCTCGATGAGATTATTAATTTTCCACGAGGAACTCTCCGGGTAAAGATGAGGGATGGAAACCGAAAGAGGAGAGGGGCGGCGGAGAAGGGAGGCAGGGACAGGTGGTTTCGGCGACGTCGTTAACGTCAGCCGGTGACACGTTTGCCGGTATAAAGTGAACGCGGAATTCGTTGGCTATACGTTTTACCTTCGTCCGTTCTCTTCCTTCCATCCTCGTGTAGCCTCTTCTCATCACTGCTGTTGCTCCTGCTGCTGCTGCTGCTGCTGCTGCTGGGAAGAGCACTGCAGAAAGCCTCTCGCCGAGGGGGCTTGTTTCTCTACCGGAGAAATTAGTTTCAACCCTCTCTGAGCCGGAGGAGCCGTGCCTTCTCTGCGAACTCCTTTTACGTCCCACAGGATAGCCCTCCGCACATCCACTTCCCGTACTGTTCCATCCATCTTGCTCCTTCCCCCGGTTCGCTTATTATATTCAGTAATCAACGGTTTTAATAGTCCTTCCGACGTACCTAATTCGATGCCAGACGTCGAGCATCCTGACAGCTTATTCGCGGCGCCGGTGCCCATAACTACTAGTCCCCGGTGACTCGTGACTAATTCGTGGCGTACACGCTCGTCACGAAAGTTCACCCGCTATTCTTCCGTGGTTGGAACGACTATACGGCGATGGTTTCGAGGCGCCTTCCCGCCGCGTACTTTCCCCGGTCAGTTGTGCCATACAGTAGACAATCGGATAACTGAACGGCAGGTAAGTGGACCGAACCACAGGATAACTGCGACTGGTAGGATCAGATAACTAGACCCAAACACCAGACAGAGCCCAACAACGTACGGCCAGATAACTGGACCCAAACTCTAGATACAGCTGAACGAAGTACGAAGATAACTGGACCCAAACACCAGATAGAGCTAAACAATGCACGGCCAGATAATTGGACCCAAACACCAAATAGAGTTGAATAAAGTACGGCAAGATAACTAAAACCAAACACCAGATAGAGCTGAATAAAGTACGGCCGGATAAGTAGACCCAAACACCAGATAGATCCCGAGCCGAAAAATTTTCCGGCTGCCATATTTTTCATCAGGTCCACATCAGGTATGAATCCGGCGGCCTGTTCAGGCTCGCCGGACCATTGTCTGATGTACACCAGTTCAGGTACTAATAAAGCAAACGACATCAGGTTTGCCGGAGATCTATCGGAATTAGGCTGTTTCCGGGTGCAATAAGGCACACTGGTGTACATCAGGCAACAGTCCGGCGAGCCTGAAGAGGCTGCCACATTATTGCCTGATGAGCACCAGTTCAGGTACCAATAAGGCAAGCGTCATCAGATTTGCCGGATTTACCCTTGAACTGGGCCATTAGCGGCTGGAGTAAAGGACACCGGATGTGTTATCTTGGACATCGCCGGATCCGGCCCTGATATGAAATTCATTTCATTTGCCGGACCGCTAAAACTTGTTTTGTTTCAGTTCAGGGCCAAGTCAGGAAAGGATCAGGCATTTATAATTG
>JAPYZD010002642.1:0-15256 GCA_030522725.1 Ichneumoninae sp. B BG-2022a
GAAAAGATTGTTTGTGCATAATAATAATTTCAGAATGTTCATAACAAATTACTGAAAAAAAAATTGTGCAACAAATTACCCGGCAAGCAAATTTTTTTTTCTCACGAAAATGATTTGTTAATTTTTCTGAATACATATGAATTTTTTCAGTATTTTATCTAATACTTGAAAATTATGATTTTAAACAAATTTTAACATAAAGGAGACGAATAACATTTTGGGATCATTATTGTGGACGAACAATTTTATCAGCATCTTCCATATGCTCGATTTTTTCAGATTTTTATCCGATCGAGAAGTGTTTGTAATTCTCTTTTATTCCTCTCAAACTTAGACGGCGTCAGTCATTGCGCTAGTACTATCTTAAAAATATTGGGAATACTTTATATTAGTAATGTACTTTAATTTCAATAAAGAAGACCTTTCATTTTTCATAACAAATATACATAAAAATTAATGTACCAGTTCTTGTATAAAAACTTCCAATCCATAATATTAAATTTACCATTTTTTTACCGTGTATACTTCATAAAATATACATAAAGGATACTACTTTATCCTTATGCCGGGTTTTCATGATGAAAACCGGCGTCGCTGAAATGCAATAAAAGTTAGGTCCGTAAAATGCTTCGAGCTTTCATTGTTTTACTACTTAGCTGATGTTCGCACGAATTTCGAAAGATTGTCGAACAAGCGCCGAAAAGAAATTACGCGGGGGGTTTCGTTTCTCCTGTGACAAAATGGTAGATCGATTGGCCCTGGCACGGCCGTACGATGCGCCTGGCGATAATCCTTCACCTCTCTTCTCCCTTCTCGCAAAACGAGTGCCAGCATCGCGCCGGCTGCGAGCGTGCGACAGCAAAGTTGATGAGCGTTCTGCGGCCTCGTAACTATGCCCTTAACCGCGTTCAGCTTCTCTAGACAAAGTGGGTCAGCGTCAGGTGAATTCTCCGCAGGACTGTTAAGATCACCGATAAATCCGGTGTAATTAAATGCGGACTGAAAGTTTCCGCCGGACTCTGGCAGTCGTGGAAATTCTAAGTAATATTTTTGTAACTCATGCATGAAAAGTGCTACTTTTCGTGCCTGCCGAGAGGGGGCGAAAGTGGCGCTTTACAGCTGTATACTATAAATACCCGGCGCGTGCGCACGACGGATCGACCTTACTTTACGCACGCTGAAGCGTGCGTAAAGTGCGGCGCATGCGCAGTACGCTCAGCTGTACAGCGCCACAATCGACAGGCACAAAGTAGCACTTCTCTTGCATTCGTTACAAAAAATATGCAATACTAGTGCGGTGTAGCGAATATTATACGCGGACTGTCAAGGGAGGCGCACTTCGCAGCGTGCGCAAAAAGTTCGCTTTAACGCACTCATGTCACAATAGTACTTTATTTCACTCGATGGGAAAATGCAGTTTTTTTTTTTTAATAGAGCTACCATTTTTGCACAGAGTGTAATAATAGTAATTTATGTCACTCGGTGGGAAAATGGCGGTTTTTTCGCACGCTTCGCCTGCGAAAACCCCCATTTTCACACCTTGTGAAATAAAATTTTGTTCGATACTCGTGCGAAAAATTTGTTTCTGACGAGTGTGACTTTGCAGCACGACCCGAAGGCGAGTGTTGCAATCACACGAGTTTAGAAAAAAATTTTCGCACGAGTATCGAACAAAATTTTATTTCACAAGGTCTGAAAATGGGGTTTTCGCAGGCGAAGCGTGCGAAAAAATCGCAATTTTCCCACCGAGTGACATAAATTACTATTATTACACTCTGTGCAAAAATGGTAGTTCTATAAAAAAAAATAATAATAATAAAAAAAACTGCATTTTTATTTTAAAAAAAAATCATTTTCACACCTTGTGAAGTAAACTTTGGGTTGAAACTCATACTCGGCTGTGAAACTTTAATCATACTAGTACGGTAAGTTTTTTGGCATTCGTATCGAAATGTAGTATTACGATACTAGTGTGATAAAACTTTTTCTACAATCACACGAGTTTAGAAAAAGTTTTTCGCACGAGTATCGAACAAAATTTTATTTCACAAGGTGTGAAAATGGGGGTTTTCGCAGGCGAAGCATGCGAAAAAACAACCATTTTCCCACCGAGTGATATAAATTACTATTATTACACTCTCTGCAAAAATGGTAGTTCGATTTTTAAAAAAACTGCATTTGAATTTAAAAAAAAAAACATTTTCACACCTTGTGAAGTAAACTTTGGGTTGAAACTCATACTCGCCAGTGAAACTTTTATCGTACTAGTACGGTAAATGACTACTTTATCTGTACCTGAAATTCCGGCAGTTCGGAAAAAGTTTCCCCAACCTTAGTTTAGCCTGGAATTAAAACTCGTAACTCGTGCTTCGTAGTAACAGTAATTAGCGAGTATAATCGACTTTCTCGTCCCGACCGTGAAGCCCTTCGCCCATCGATTCCCGTTGCACGACAAGATCACCGCTAAATCTGATTTAATTAAACTTAAGTACATTGCAAATCTCGAAAATTGGCAGCGTAGATCGTTAAAATTAGTGGCATTTAAGTAATCCGTCGCTATCCGGAACGTGGAGTTTGTGAGTTGGAGCTGTGCAAGAAATTCAATCTTCTTACTCTATACGAGAGACGCATTCACACGTCTATTTTATTCGTTATCAAACTTCTGCGGAACAATCTCGACTGCCCACAGTTCCTGCAATTACTGCCTTTCAAGGTCCCTTCTCACAACAGAAGAGAATATACGTTGTTCCATTTCCCTTTCCCCTCCACAAACGCGGAGATTTCACCTTCATATGAACTGACTTCGAGTGTAAATAATTTCCTGAAATATACACAGTAAAAGAAATTATGATTGGAAATTAATGAATGATATTGGAAGCTTTTTTACATAAACTGTTTCTGAAACTTCAAACACATGTGCGTCGCAACTTTACATTTTACATGTTTACTTTTAACATTTTTGTAAATTTCAGGCAAAAGATTTGAAATTTTTATATCTGGTATTTTAATTTTACAAAAAAAGTACATTAAAGTTCAATCGATGTAAGTAATGGAAGCGAATCTCAAGTTCCAATAAATTAAATATACAATTTATTTCTACAGTCTACACTGTAAAAAAAAATCGTATGAAATTTAATGTACCGAACTAGAAGTTTTTATACAAAAACTGATAAAGTAAATTTCATTTACATTTGTGATGAAAAATTAATGTTCAGTGTAATAAAAACATTAGAAATACTTTAGTTTCAATAATTTGCATTACTTTTACTATAAACGTATTTTAATTTTTTATTCACTTCAAATTACAATGAAAAAGTATATTAAATTTTCATCACAATTGTGCATTAAATTTAATGTACCAGTTTTTCCATAAAACCATCCAGTCAGGTGCATTAAATTTACAATTTCTTTTTACAGTGCCCTATTGTTAATATTTCCGTTGGGCTTGATTAACAAAGTACAAATAAAAATGCAAATGCGGGACAAAAGTTTCCGCCGATCTCCGACAGTCGTGCGAATTCCGCCTAACAATATTTTTTTTATAAAAAAAAAAAATATTCCCGAACGCCCGCATTCAAGCTCGAGTAACTCGTGCCTCGTAGTAAAATAAATTCAGGAAGTACAACCGCGCTTCTCGTCCCGACCGTGAAGCCCTTCGCCCATTGATTCCCGTTGCACGCCTGTGTGCCAGCAACGAAACGCACGCAGACCCGCAAACAAAACGCGTAGATGCAGGCAGAGACCGTGGACGCTCGAAACCAGTGCCCCACGCCTCCGACCGAACCAGCCTGACGTTACTACAAGAGTTGCGTCACGCTTACTATACGTTGATGATGTCAGCCGGCTCGTACTGCCCGACTGGAAAACGTCGACCCGCCAGCTCGGCCGACCGAACCAGCCGCACTGGCGCAGGTTATTTTTAATCGTCAACCTCTTATTTTCATTTCTTTACATCGATATAATCAGGCTTCGGAGATTTTTCGGCCTGCACGCAGTCACGAGCCGGGCGTGTGGCCGGCTTTTATTAAAAAAATATTATTTCCGTCCGAATGTATTTTTACATTCCGAGATCGATAAACGAAAATAAGTATTTCGGTCGGACGCGCTGCGCTCTCGCTGCACGTGAAAGTTCGCTGAATTTATCACATTCTGTTAATAAACTTTTATTAACAAAAGTTTGTTGCTAATAAATGAATTTAATAAACATAAGAAACATGAACTTTCTGAACTTTATTGAACGAAAAGAAAGTTATTTTCTTTCGAGTGAATTTTTATAATTTCGAAGAAAATAGATGCGTCGTTCGGACGCGTTGCGCTCGCGTCGCACGTGAGGTTCGACGCGATGCGGCCGGCTCTCGCAGCGGAGAAATTCTAATCGAGATAGGCTTGAGCTCGTCGAGTCGCTTTGTTTCGGACAGGCAATTAACGGCGGTGCGGCGATAGCGGGGCGCGGGACGGCTGGAAAAATGAGAGTTTTCGGCTCGGTGGACGAAGCCATTGCGTTGTGGGATGTTTTTATGTTTACCCACGTGACCCGCGGCGCTCTCGGGCGTACCGAACGGGGCTCGCCTTGGTCTCGTCCGTAAGCCTGCCGGCGTGAATCGGTCACATCTATTTCAGGGAATGATTTTATATTAGCTCTTTAGATAAAGGGTAAAAAAAAAATGTTGTACGAGACTGTAGAAAATGTTGACGTCCTTCGATCGAGCTGTGCGCGCTCTCGGTCGGTGAACGTTTCGCGAGAGTTTACGGGAGTTGATTTTCTTTTTTTTTTTTTTTGTTCTCTTCCTCGAAGTGAATGAGGCTGACGCACGAAACGATCCGTGACGTCAGGAAGCTGGGAGGGATTCGGTCATCGCGCTATTCGGGCATGATTCGGGACTCTCGAAGGACTCGGCGTTGGGCAACGATGAGCGACGAGCGGCGAGCCTCGAAATGTCGGCCTTGGCGAAAGCGTCTGTCGTTATTTATGTCGATGACATTTTCGCTCGTTAAAAATTCATTAATTTTTAAGTTAATGCACGAGGAAATTCTTCACGAAAACTATGAAATGCCGATTGGAAAAAATTTAAACATAAAACAGAACAAAAAGGAAAAGGTTTTTGTTTTTCTCGATCGGTGATGAATCTTTTAGTTCCAATATTTTAACATAAGATATTGCAATGCTGGCGGGCGGAAGGAATAAAATTAGGGGGAATTTGTTTCTGTGTATAAGCGTATAAAATACGTATTTCCAAAAATATAAAGTTTCCGGTCGTGTATGCGCGATAAAAATATCTGTACAGTGAAAACTCCCTTAGCGCATAATTTTCTGTACCCAAAGACCGACGTAGCAAGGCGGTAAAAGTCACGCGGCCGATAACCTTGGTAGGGAAGGGGCCAATAAGGGGCGCTCGCTACGTGCAACGAAGCGACTCAATTTCGACAAATTCGTACACGAACCGAGGCTTCACTATAGTTAATCTCGTGATTATTCGTACGGTATTTTCGTCAACATTTCTTCCAACACGAAACATTATATCTCCATTACGTCATTAAATAAAAATTAGCGTTGCATATCTTGACGACAATTCGATGCCAAAGAAAACAGTTTGCAGAATTAGAATTAAGCATGGATCGCAGAGATATTTTTTCTGTATACCGGTTTTAATTGATGATATTGATATTTCGTTTTTTCATTTCTTTTTATTATTATTATTCATTGATTATGTACAAATTATTTACATACATTACATTAATTTTGTCCGCAGAAGCTTTTAAGCTCGTACGCGGATATCACTCGTGGATATCGTCCTTGCTTCCGTTGCTCCTCGTATCCACTCAATTGGTGTTTTTAGACTGCTTACTTAATATTGATAATTTATTAACGGATTAACGGATCGGTTTTTTTTTTGACAGATAAAAAGAAAATAAAACATTTGAATAGCTTTATGACTATGTATGTAATCACATGTGTCCTTCAGCTTCAGACTAAATACGAAACTAAATTAATAACAATAATTACAGATGAATAAATTAAGTAAATTACGTTATATTAAATTAATTATAAAACAGATAGGAACATGGGAACTAGTCTTCCGGTAAACTGAGTACTCGTTTTTTAAATTATGCATCTTTGCATGATACATTGTTAAAAGTAATTCCAAAATAATCCAGAGGACGTTGACAGGCCCAACGGCTATGCCTGACCGCAATGCGGTTACGTTGGCTCGCGCGCCCGCATGAATCCCGTTCATAGCATGGGGAAATTCCATCCCACGTAAAATGGAATTTCGGAATTTTAAAATTCATTCTGCACGCCATGACAATCGAATTTTCAAAAATAAACTATATAGAATTTAGATATTTCGAAATCCATTGTCTATACTTAAAAAACTAAATAATAGCGCATTGAACACAATTTCGATATATAGCATATTGAACGAATATCGAATGGAATTTCGAAATCTCGAAATCCATTCTATCTATCTATATGCTATAAAAACCGAAATTACAGCATATCGAATGAAATTTCGGAATTTCGATATCCATTCTATAAGCTATAAAACCCAAAATTATAACATACCGAATGGAATTTCGTAATTTCGAAAGCCATTCCATATGCTCTGAAAACCGGCGCGGAACGGGGGGGAGGGGAGGGGAGGGAGGAACCAACAAATCCACAATTTTACAAAATGCAGATAAGATAAATCTATATTTGTTGTTGTTTTTAAGCAAAAAGAAACTTTAGACCGATGTAGGTATTTGATGGCTCGGAGGGATGCTCTTGAATCATCAACTCTCATGACATTGCGAGCATCGTCGTGGCGAGAGTCCGCGAGCCGGCGAGCACATGTGAATTGAGCCGTTAGCCGGCGAACCCCCTACCGAGCTTCTCGCGCACTGCGGGCATCGTGCACGCGCACGCACACTTTCTCCGTGCTGTCCGTTGTTTTTATCATGCAGCCGGCGATTTCAGGGCGAGCCCGAGAGTTGGCAGCGCGCTCTTATCCGGATGATTTTCTTTCCACTGGCCGCGACGCGTTTTATCCGTTGTGGCTCGGCCCGCTATGTTGGCTTACGGTCGTACATAACCTTGACTACTCGCGACGGAATGCCGTTCGGTTAGGGAATCGATCGTTCCCGCCCGTTGACACGGGAGGTCGCGCGAGCTGCGGAGAATGATTCCGCTTCGGATAAACAAAATGGCTCGATGTGGGTCGTCGGATAGCTGGAAATAGCGGTTGTTATGTATAGATTCTCACCGCGGGTAAAGCCCCGACGGGTTCCCCGGTGGCCTCGTCGTCAAAACGGATCGAAGAA
This sequence comes from Ichneumoninae sp. B BG-2022a, assembly GCA_030522725.1. NCBI lineage: Eukaryota > Metazoa > Arthropoda > Insecta > Hymenoptera > Ichneumonidae > Ichneumoninae sp. B BG-2022a. Next base: position 7,303 of record JAPYZD010002642.1, read on the forward strand.
ATTTTTCATCGTTTTGTATTCGATCCTTCAGTTCGCACGCCAAGGGCTTAGCGACCGAATTCCTTCTATGTCCTTACCGCACCTTGAAAAATTAATGCCTTCGTCAAATAGCACGAACGCGAAACGTTGAAAGAATATGGCAGCCAGTTCTCTTCGTCAAGAAGACTTTTGAAATCTCGATGATGTTAAAAGATCTCATTTTTCGACAGGAAGTGACGTCACACCGGAAACACGTCACATTCGGTTTAAAAATCTCATTTTTCGCCAGGAAGTGACGTCACACCGGAAATACGTCACATTCGGTTTAAAAATCTCATTTTTCGACAGGAAGTGACGTCACACCGGAAATACGTCACATTCGGTTTAAAAATCTTATTTTTTTAACAGGAAGTGACGTCACACCGGAAGTACGTCACTTTCGGTTTAAAAATATCATTTTTCGATAGGAAGTGACGTCACACCGGAAATACGTCACATTCAGTTTAAAAATCTCATTTTTCGACAGAAAGTGACGTCACACCGGAAGTACGTCACTTTCGGTTTAAAAATCTTATTTTTCGACAGGAAGTGATGTCACACCGGAAATACGTCACATTCGGTTTAAAAATCTCATTTTTCGACAGGAAGTGACGTCACACCGGAAGTACGTCACTTTCGGTTTAAAAATCTTATTTTTTTAACAGGAAGTGACGCCACACCGGAAATACGTCACTTTCGGTTTAAAAATTTCATTTTTCGACAGGAAGTGACGTCAAACCGTAAATACATCACTTCTGGTTTGAAAATCTCATTTTTCGATCGGAAGGGACGTCATATCGAAAACACATCACTTCTGGTTTGAAAATCTCATTTTTTGACCCCAAGTGACGTCATACCCGAAATACATCACTTCCTGTTTGAGAGGCTTATTTCTGTATCGGCAATGACATCATTCTGGAAATACGTCACTTCCGGTTAGAAAGTTTTATTTTTCGACCGAAAGTGTCATACTTCCGGTACGATATCACTTCTGGTCGAAAATTGTAATTTTCTACCCAGAAGTGACGTATTTTAACTATGACGTCACTTCCGGTCGAAAAATTAGATTTTGAAACCGGAAGTGACGTTTTCCCTTAAGACATATACGTATACATGGTGTTTTGCCAACCTAGTTACGGTTTAGCGGAAACTAGTTTCGACTAAAATGAGTTTGGCGTAAATGACACCCTAATATGGTAATCTTCATGCCCGTTTTTTTTTATGTTCTATCATATTTTTTCTAATGCATTTTTTAATGCATTTTTTCTAATAACATACTAAGGTGAAGTGACACGTTTGCGAATGGGAAAGATATAGTTGAAATTTTTTAATACAAATGAAATTTTCGAATGGTTCTTTTTTTTAACGCGCACATTAAACGCGAACACTAAACACGAGCGTTAATTATGAACACTAAACACGAACAATCATGAACTTTGAATACGAACATTAAACATGTGCTCTTATGTTTCCAGATTGGACAAGAAGATCAAAGATTTGCACACCGCTGAGCGAAGTTCCATGATATACGAGAACCGTTGCAGCGAATTGCAGTCGCAGTACAATCAGTCGCAGGCCGAGCGCAAGAAGCTTGGTGAGCGAGAGCGCGAGTTGGAGAAGGAAGTCGAGAGATTGAAGGGACTGTTGGACGATGCCCGGAAGCATCTCGAGGAGGAGACGCTCCAGCGTATCGATCTCGAGAACAACATTCAAAGTCTCAAGGAGGACATCAGCTTCAAGGATCAAGTTTATCAGCAAGAGCTCACGGAGACACGCACCAGACGCCAGGTATGTTTTGTGTTTGACGATTAACAAATCACTCAGAGAATCCACCACTCACCTCTCATTACTCACACGAAAGATTCGCTGTGCATCTTTCGACTCGATAAACGTCGATTACATTTAACAAATCCATCTCGATGTGTTTGCTAAATTCAACACTTCGTTGAGTAGGATTCTATTCTGCAGGTCGAAATATCGGAGATCGATGGACGCCTCGCCGAACAGTACGAGGCGAAGCTGCAACAGTCGCTTCAAGAATTGCGCGATCAGTACGAGGGACAGATGCGAGCCAATCGCGAGGAGATCGAATTGCTCTACGAGAACAAGATCAAAAACTTGACTTCTCACGCTCAACGCAACAGCGGAGCTGCGAGCTTGGCCGTTGAGGAACTTCGACAAACGAGAACCAGAATCGACGGTTTGAATCAGCGCATAAACGAGCTTGAGGCCAACAACAACGCCCTCAATTCTCGCATCAGGTAATTTTATTTATTTATTTTTATTTTTCACTTTAAATTCGTTCACATGGTGGCCGCGGTCAGGGAAAACCGGAAAAAGTCAGGGAAAAAAATCTTGGTCAGGGAATCAGGGAAATGTCAGGAAATTTCAAAATTGGTCAGGGAAAAAGTGAATTGTTGCCGAACCTTTTATAAATAAATAAGAAGTACATAGAAGGGAGCCTTAAAAAATGGCAACGTTTTGAAGAAGAAAGAATATAATTAAATGTTAATATAATAATTAGGAATTTTCATTTGGGTCATTAATTTCTTTTATTATAAGTCGGTAGAAGTTTGGTCAGGGAAAATTTTTTATTGGTCAGTGAAAAATCAGGGAAAGGTCAGGGAATTTTTAACCGGGGGAAAAACGGCCACCACGGTTCAGTATTTCATTTTTTTTATTGTGCGTTTGAAAAAAAATTGATTATTAATGACGATAATGATGATATCCGCAGGGATTTGGAGACCATGCGAGAGAGCGAGAGGGCTCGTCACGCCGAGGGATTGGCTTCTCTGGAGGCTGAATTGTCCCGCATGCGCGACGAGATGGCACAGCAACTTCAAGAGTACCAAGATCTCATGGATATCAAAGTGGCACTTGATCTCGAGATCGCTGCGTACAGAAAACTCTTGGAATCCGAGGAGGCCAGGTAAGCGAACTTACGAGAGGCTAAAAAAAAGAGTGGCGAGGTGACACTGTATGGAGTCGTGTAGTCACTGTAGACTGTAAAAAAAGATTCTTATGCATTTTAATGTGCAGGTACTGGAAGCTTTTATGCATAAACGGGTATATTAAATTTCATGTATAATTGCGATGAAAAATTAATGTACAGTATATTTGAAATTTTAGAAATACTTCACTTTTAATCATTTATTTTTATTTTTCTATATAGTACTTCATATAGTACTATATAATTCTAATCATTTACTTTAATTTCACCCCCCAAAATAGCATTAATTTTTATTGACAATTCCAATTCTTTTCGCCATTAATTTTTCATGACAATTGTACATTAAATTTGATGTATAATTGCGATAAAAAATTAATGGATTTTTACAGTGAAATTAAAGTAAATTATTGGATTTGAATAACTTTGAGTACTTTTGTAGTAAAATTGAAGTCAATTATTAAAAGTAAAGTATTTGTAAAGCTTTTCATGTACTGTACGTAAATTTTTCATCACGCTTTTGAATGACATTTAGTATGCCAGTGTATGATATAAAAACTTCCATAATATGTTCATTAAATTACATACCAATTTTTTTGACTGCTCTCGTATGAGAAAGAAATTTCCTGTAGTTTTAATATCGGGCGACACATTTGCCCGGTCGCTATTTTACTGAATTTCATTTCGATGGAAGCAATTTTTTATAGATTCAAATTGGTTTACAATTGAAAAACAAAAACTCCAAATACATCTTATTAAAACTCCTTCCTGTCCTGATTGCGCTTTGATAAATCGCTGCCTTTTTTGTTTTTAATCCACGAGTTCCAATTTTGTTCAAGACGCTATTAATATCGAACGAGTCTTGAGGATGAAAAAAATCTGCAATGTGACTACGAAGTCCCGACTGAAATTGTCGATCCTCCAGCGCGGAGATCTTTTCTCTTCGCATGCATTTATATTTAACTATTCGATTATCCGCGTTACAAATACAACCGGTAAACGAAAGCATCTTCGAATCGGGAATTTTCGTGACACCGTCTTATTTAGCCAACGGATTATCATAGTCGCTATTGACTAATCGTTTTATCGCGTTTCTCCGTCAGGTTGAACATCACACCGATGCAGTCTCCGAGCTCGACGATGTCGGCCAGCAGGAGCACGCCTTCTCGTCACACGCCGATTCGCGGTGGAAAGCGTAAGCGCACGTTGCTCGAGGAGAGCGAGGAGCGAAGCCTCAGCGACTACTCAGTCTCTGGGACGGCAAGAGGGGACGTGGAGATCAATGAGGTTGACGGACAGGGACGTTTCGTAAAGTTGACGAACAAGGGAAACAAGGCAAGTTCCATTACTTTATTTTTTTATTTTTATTTTTTTTTTTTACTATGAATTGTAATCTTTGTCAATCAATTTCATCTTTTGAATTGTAATCTTTGTCAATGAATTTCATATTGAAAAAAAATGAAATGATTTTTCTTTCTGCAGGAAATTGGTCTTAGCGGTTGGCAAATAATTCGCAAAGCGGGGCAATTGGAGACGATCTTCAAATTCCACAGGACCGCGAAGGTCGACGCCGGTGCGAATGTGATGGTATGGTCAGCCGATATCGGTGCGAGCCACGAGCCACCGTCCAACATCGTTATGAAAGGACAAAAATGGTTCATCGCCGACAACATGACTACCACACTGCTCAACAATGAGGGAGAGGTAGCTTAATGTTCGACCAATTTAAAAGGAGCAGCCAGCGTTTCACAATATCGGCAGTTGTGCTTTTCAAGATCTGCGAACTTCCGTAGTTTTAAATTGTCCATGATCGTTTATCGACCCGTCCGAAAGCGTCGTAAAATCCTGACCGTCATTGTTGAGATTTACCGGAAATTCCCCACTTTCGTTTTGAAAATTTCGTTCGTCAAACGGAAGTGACGTTATCTGCAGGAAGACGCATTTTGGGTTTTAAAATCTCATTTTTCGACCGAAAATTACGCCATCGTAGACGAAACGTCACTTCTGGTTTTAAAGTCATTTTTAACCGGAAGTCACGTCATACCAGAAATACGTCGCTGTCGGTTTGATAAATCACATTTTTCGACCGTAAGTAACGTCACACCGGAAATACCTGAGTTACGTTTTGAAAATTTCATTCTTCAACCGGAAATGGAGTCGACTTCAGAAAGCGACAGTTCGGGTTTTAAAATCTCATTTTTCGACCGGATGTGACGTCATCTGGGGAAACGTCGCTTCTGGTTATTAAATCTAATTTTCGACCGGAAGTGACGTAATGCCATAAATACGTCGCTCAGGGCTTGGAAATCGACCCTTTCGATCCAAAATAACGTATTTCCGGTATGCTGTCGCTTTTGGTCGAAAAATGAGATTTTCAGGCTGGAAGAAACATGTTTCGGGTCAAAAAGTACGTTTTTCAAATTTGAAGTGACGTATTTGAGGTTGAAAAAAGAGATTTTTTTTGCATTCACGACGATAGTGCTGTACATTATTGGATTCTTGAAAATTGGGAGAAGCAAAAAAAAACGACTTTCCAATTATAATCAATAGTTGATTATCCGAATGAAAGTGTGAATAACGAGTTGTTTAAATCATTGCAGGAAATGGCGACATCGGAACGCAAGAGGCAACAGCTGTCCACCACTTTGTCCCGACACAGGGAAAACTTGAGATCATCGGAGGAGCTCCACCATCAACAGGTAAGCCCGAAAATGATCTAAATTTAAAAATCTTCCACTCGCTACGGTATGAAATGCAAACTGCATAATATATTTTCTATACATATATTTATACGTACCGATGACGCACGTCCAACTAACTTTGCTCCAGTAAAGTGTCCCGCGATGAATATTTCGCTTTTTCATGTACTTAAGCTATTCCAAATAATTTACGGGCCAAACAAAAATGAAAACCTAACAAAAATAAGTTTATTTAAGCGTCGGTATTTTTCATAGCTCGATACTTTTTTTTGTTGTCGTATTTATTAGCTTGAGAGAGAAATTTATATAGGCTGTAGAAATAGGTAAAGATAAGATAAGGTGAATTTACCCTGAATCGCGGGAGGTTCTCCAATTATCAATTCTTTTCCATAGAGAACATATCGTTACCCATATTAAGAGATGGTGCACGGCTCTGATGAGATGTCAATGTAAGTTGTATACAATCTCACAGATGTTCATAATTCGCTCAATCATTCGACTATTCTTTTTTGTTTATATTATTTTCAAATTAATAATAATCAGTGTAATTTTTTTCTTTTTTTTTTATTATTGAATTCAGAAAAGTTCATCGTTGCTTACGATTGATTGTACGCTGTTAATTTTGTCTTTCGTTGTCACACGCAGTGCTCGATCAAAGTCACGCTTAACTAAAAAATTTTAACAAATCACGGACCGATTTATCGAAGATCGTTTCGTCGAACGATCCGGAAACGGTGCGATTTCCAATTTTGTCGATACTCTCGGGATCCGTTTTACAAAGTAACTAATAATTGAACTCGCTGATGAATTAACGCTGAGACGTCCAAGTTTCGATCTTCGCACCGAGATTTTTTTTTTCGATAGTACTTCGAGTCGTTGCAACTGTGAAGATAACGGAGAGACCAATTGCAGAGCTTCGTTTCGTTGCGTTCGTTTCGTCGCTGATAAATTAATTACGAGACGGCCGAGTTTCGATCTTCGCACCAACTTTTTTCAATAATGCTTTGAGTCGTCTCAGCTGTAAAGATAACAGAAAACATTGCAGAACTGAAATGTTAAGAGGACGCCTGATCCATTAGCAACCTTAAGGAAAGTTCATTACAGTTTTCATTACCGACCGCGATATTTCACTTCCCCTTAAAGAGGGAGTCTCGCTGCGCGCTGACTTCGCATAAGTTCGACAAGAATATGAGAAAATTGCAAGTACTTCTTGATGGTATAAAAATCTGAAAAAAAATCATGTTTACTAAAGGTACTGAGAAGATTGATTTTGCATAATAATAATTGCAAAATGTTATTCACAAATTCAACAAAAAATTAATTGGTTAACAAATGACCCGCCATCAAAACTTTTTTTTTAATGAAAATCATTCGTTTATTTTTTGGAATACGTATGAATTTTTTCAGATTTTTAAGTAATCGTTGATTTTTTACTTTTTTTTATGGAACAAAAATCAACGATTACTTAAAAATCTGAAAAAATTCAAACGTATTCAAAAAAATAAACGAATGATTTTCATAAAAAAAAAGTTTTGATGGCGGGTAATTTGTTAATCAATTAATTTTTTGTTGAATTTGTGAATAACATTTTGCAATTATTATTATGCAAACTTAATCTTCTCAGTACCTTTAGTAAACATGATTTTTTTCAGATTTTTACACCATCAAGAAGTACTTGCAATTTTCTCATATTCTTGTCGAACTTATGCGAAGTCAGCGCGCAGCGAGACTCCCTTCTTAAGGCCATCTCAAAGATGTACCACGTGACATACGAGTGCGAGACAGACAGACGCATTTTTGTCGGACGTTCCGGATAAAACGGAAGCATCATCCGGGCGCGGTATTAAATTGTACATCCGCTAGTGCTTTGCTTTTTCCCGAAAAGTCTACGGTCTCCAAATCGCATTCATTACAGATTTAAGTTACCGACTGAGTCGTTTCACAAGTCCTTAAGGAGGTTGGAGCGAGTGGTGTTCATTTTGCCTAAATTCGAGAAATTTGGGCAAGAATTGCAAACACTTTCCAATGTTATAAAAGTCTGAAAAAATTCGTACTTATTATAGGCACTGAAAAGATTCATTTTGCATAATAATAATTTTTAAATGTTGTTAACAAATTGTAGAAAAAAAAATTGTTCATCAAATTATGTGGTAACTCAACTTTTTTTTAATAAAAATAATTCGTTCATTTTTATCTTTATTTTGATTTTTCTTGTTTTTACATGGAAAAATGTGCAAAAGTCAAAATAAAGATAAAAATCTGAAAAAATTCATACGTATTCCGAAAAATG